>BDMV01000010.1:3949613-4147549 GCA_008326285.1 Oryza officinalis | reverse complement strand
GATGCGGGCAGCGGCGAGCGGGGCAGTGCGGGGCGGCGCCGAGAGGAGAGGGAGAGAGAGGACGGAAGCGGCGCTCACCGGAGATGAAGAAGACGACGGCGGCGACGACGCTAGGGTGCACGGGAGGCGGGCGGCGTTAGGGGAAAAAGGGAGAGGGGAGCGCGGGGAGGCCGATTTATAGGAGGGCCGAGGTAGGGTTCGGCCATCGGCTCCGGATTTCTCGCCGGAGTTCGGCGCGGGAGAGGAGAGAGAGGCGGGATTCGGTTGCGAATCCCGGCCTCTACGGCACGAGGGAAGGTGGCGCGGAGTGGGTGAATGGGCGTGGGCGGCGGGGAGGTGGCCCGGGCGGCAGTTGCGGGGCGCGTGGGCGCGGAGGATGCGGGCGGCCTGGGCAACGGCGGCCAGCCTTGGGGGAGACAGCCCGAGCGGCGGCCCCATGTGTCGGCGGCCCGGGAGGAAGATGGAGGCGGCGTGGACTTCGGGCGGCTCGGGCTGCGGCCTTGGGCCGGCCCGGAAGAGGAGGAAGGTGGGCCGACGGCCCAAAAAGAGAAAAAAGAAAAAGAAAAAGGGAAAAAGGATTTCCCAGGGATTTATTTATTGCGATGGAGGTTTTTAATTGATTAAAATTATTTCTAGGGCTCTGAAAATTTTACTAAAAATTATGTTAATGTATTTAACATGGGGAACTCAAGAAAAATCCCACCATGCCATTTTCACTTGATTAAATGTATTTTTAAATTAGAATTTTGCTCTAGGTTAAAAAAGAAAATTTATTTTACGTGATTTATTTCACGAATTTTAACCTGGAAAGTAAACTTCGGGGTGTGACAGGCTCGACTCGGTTTGGTTTGGTTATTGTCATGAGGTAAAAGATCAGCTCGGCTCGCCTCATTATTGAGCTCAAGCCAGCTCGCGAGCCTATCAACAAAAACATTCTTAATTAAGGGGAGTTCAAGTGATTATAGGCAACACCTCAACATAGAGCAATAAGCAATCAAATTAGAAATTTACTCCAATAGTTCAATACAGTCGATAAATAGTCAATAGAGCCATCAAAGTCACATTCCAACGAGTAAATTGCCAAGATGCAAGCAACAGCCAACAACACAATAGCAAGTCATCCTCAACCTTTAGCTTCTTTCCTGAATCCTAATGAATAGGAATAGATGGAGGCATTCCTGCCTCTATGTGGTGACATCGATGGGAATAGATGGGGACCTAGTGAAAATCTAGGAGGGGTCATGGGACTTACGTTTTTTTTAGTTGGGCTAGGCCATCAAACGAATGGGCCATGCTAGGCTGGGTTAGGCCAAGTGTGCAAGCTCAACGAGCCAAACGAGCGTCTCGCGAGGTAGCTCGGGCTCGACTCGCTTCGGAAACGAGCTAGTAAGGAGGCACGGGCTTGGCTTATTGGTTTTCGAGCCGAACCAAGCTATGTGAGCCCAAACCGATCGGCCAAGCTCACGAACCAAAGTTTTTTTTCACCCCTACCTCTTACCACTTGCCATTCCATCTTGTCTCCTTGATCACACCAATTGTCACCCATATCATGTTTTTTAGTCTCAAGGTTTTTCGATAGCTCTATGTAATAATGTCTAATTCTTTGGTTTCCTTTTCTGTCTTGGTTTCTGTCATCATTTTCATGCCTGTCTCAAAGGTCATTCTTTAAACAAACATTATAAAATCATTAATAAATCAATGTAAGGAGTGTGAAATGAACGATAACGCCTATTCCTATTTAGATTGTCGAATAATAATTCCCATTCCTCTTTTTTTCCTTCACGCTACAATTTGGTTATATCCCCTGAGACAATTGTATAATGTAATTTGAAGTCAACATTATTGACCACCGTCAAGGCGTGAACTGATTGCTCTTTCTTATCTTATTTAAATCACACCAAATGTCACATGACAGTCTAACTAATAGTAGTAGAAGTGTTACCCAACATAGTGCGTTCGGAATGATCTTTGGTGAGACAAGAAATCGTTAGCCGAATACTAGCTTTTGAGAAGAATATAAAATAGCGCGTTTTGTGGACAAGAAAAACGTGGTAGTTAAACCCATCAGTACACAATATGAGAAGAATGCCGCCTTTTTATTTATGCCCAAGTCCACTGAATTGGAACTGTCCTTTTCTGCATTAATTCTGCAGCGATGCGATCAAGTCAGAACTCTCTCCTCGTACTAGCTACATGAAGCTGTTCTAATCCCTTCCAAATTCAAATCAGTACTAATCTCTTGAACAATAATCCCTACATACATAACCTGATTTTGGTGTAACAAAGAATGAACGAATCATCCATCTCCGCCCCAACAATATCACCTAATAAATACACAAAAATCCCCCCAAAAAATAATAATAAAATTACTAAAATTATAATCATCATCAATATGTTAATTGATAAACTAGCACCATCCAGTCCAGGTCAACACTGTCTTCCAACTGGGGCCCACCGCGCAGTGGCGCGGCGGCGGCGGCCCTTCCATTGCGCCGCCGTGTGTGTGCGTGGACAGTTCGACGCCGACGTCGACGTGCCAACCGGCTCAAATCAAGGCGGCGAGAGCGACGGCGGCGACCAAGACGGCGGCGGCTGCGGCGTACGACAACGCGGTGGTCGTTGCGCAGCTGGATTGCGGGCCACCGCCGCCGCCGCCGAAGTAGACCATGGTGTCGTTCAGCTGCTGCAGCCCGGCGGCCTGCGGGTTCTGTCCCGACGACTTCACGCTGTTCACAACAAAAACAGCATGATTAGTAAGTAGCAAAATGAGCAATTCGCGGGACCCACACAACTAATTACTTTCACTGACAGGTGGGACACACCTCGTACAAGGTCGGGACCAACGTAATAAATGAGCTGAGTAGATGGGTCCAGATGTCAGTGAAGAGGAAATAGCGTCAAAGTTGACCACATGGGGGCCCACTCAGCCTAATATTTTTACTATTAATGATAAATGTGCAGCCACATGGGCCCCACATGTCAGTTCTAGCCGTTTTTTATCCGTTACTAGCCGTTAGCACCGTCACCCACCTCCTCGAAATGGCTCACCTACCCGCTTTCTTTTTGTCAGCTATCGCACACCCATCCAACCAAGGTCAAAAATCCAACTAAATTAACGTGATCAAATCAAGGAATACTAGTAACAACGTTTTCTTTCTTTAATTGCGACTTACTAACTGTGTTAATTACTGGAGTAAGAATTATTTTTTTTACTACCGGGTCATTTTTTACTACTTCCAATTGAGGATTTCTTTTTTTATAATTTTTACCTGGTCGGAGCGGCGGGGCAGAAGGTGATTGCGTAGTCGGTGGCGCCGGCGGCGCAGGTGAAGGTGGAGGTGGAGTCGTCGTAGGCATAGCTGTAGGCGCGCGGGCACGCCGCCTTGAAGAACTCCGAGTACGCCGACGGCCGGCAGGTGTTCGGGTTGCCGTAGGCGCCGCTGCAGCAGTACTCCGCCGACCCGAACGCCTCGCACGCGCTCCGGCACGCCACCGCCGCCGCCGACGACGCCGACGCCACGCGCAGGTCGGCCGGGCACGCGCCGTTCAGCTCCGCCATGCACCCCGTCGCCGCGCACTTGCCGGATGAGGAGCTGGAGGCGGTGGCGCTGGGGGTGACCAGCATGGGCAGGTTGTATCCGTCGACGAGGCTGACGTCGAAGAAGTCGAGCCCGCCGCTGCCGTCGAGCGTGAACTCGGCCAGGGTCGCCGGCGGCGCGGCACCGCCGCCGTTGCACTGCACGTCGCCGGAACCGCAGTCTCCGGTGGCGCAGGCGAACTTCCCGCTGCCGTCGGTGGACGCGGCGCAGAGCGTGCGCCCCCACATGCGGCCCGACCACCCCGACGGCGCCGGGACCGCCTGTGACGCCCCCGGCGCGAGCGCGAACCCCGTCGTGGACAGCGGCGCCGACCCCGCGCTGGACAGCAGCCCCGGCCACACCATGTAGGCGCAGTTGTTGGTGATGGTGAACGTCGCCGCGCGCGCACCCTGCAGCCGCGCGAGCACCACGACGACGAACACCATGACCAGCAACGACGACCTTGAACTCAGGTGGGCCGCCGCCGCCGCCATTGCGCTTGTCGACTACTCGATCGAATTCCAACAACGGAGCTCCAAGCCGCGGATTGTGCTAGAGTTGGAGGTGGTTGGACGGCGTGGCGTGGCGAGTTTAGTTAGTTGCTGCTTGCTTGGTGGCTGCAACGGCTAGGTGAAGCTGGCTATTTTATAGGGAAGCAGAGAGGGGGAAGCATGACTGCTCGCTTTATTTACTTATTATTTTATTTATGGGTCTATTTATTTTGCAATGGTTGAAGGGTTTAATGACGTGTTTGACTGATTTAGCAAATTGTTTAAACGGAAATTTTGACTGTTTAAAAGGGGAGGGAGTATAATACAAGATAGGAAAAGTTTATATTCTTTTAGTATTTACACACTAAATTAAAATATCATTCCAGTATATTGTCCGCAATAACCCATGAGCATATAGCCAAGTTATAATGTGTGAAGTATCTGTAGTAGCCCTAATTAGTCAGCTAACAGTTTCCAAACATCGATAATAAGCTCTTCTATGGGAGTGTACTTCCATTTTTGTTGCTAGGAACCATTATGACTTTATGTTATGAGTCCGAATATACGAAGTAAATATTTTGGGTCATCTACGCACAATATTTATATTGTCGAAAAACATATTATATGGTTCATTCATGGAGGGGACCATTGCAAATTCTTCTAGAAGAAGTTTCTTGTCAAGAGATTTTAGTCGAACCCTTTTATGCCTATAAACTACTATCTTCTACTCTATTTTTTAGTTGAACCCTTGTAACGTACATGCCTATTAGTTATTATCCTAGCTTTCATGTTTAGTTGATCATTTATTAGCTCCATTATTTCTAGGAGTACATGAAGATCCATTTCCCCCTTTTTGAGTCAAGCCAGCTTTACACTAAATTAGATAGCCACTTTCATGGATATTAGTGACATTAATTAAAGCTATTGCCTCCATTCTTTTCTTCAAATTTGATTGAAAATTTAAACTTTGTTTTTTATGTTCACTCAGGACAAAATTAATACTAAAAGGAATTTCCCAAATAGGGTTTCGACCAAGGTAGAGGAATATCTTTGATCTAGGATGGTGGATGAGGGATCATTAATTTGAGGTAAAATTAAATGGCAACCAACATACTAATAACAGAATTGGCATATGTATAGGAGATGAGAACCGAATCAAGCACATTTGGGGACATGCATGAAGAAAAGATCGATGGTGTAAAAAGACTCTCGTATAAATACATTTGTTGACAAATTTTCATCCAGAAATTTGACAGATGTAATTATAATATAATATAGTGTAATTACATTATACCTTCTATGTAAATATAATATAACTTGTACATAACTTTTAAAAATCTCTTTGTAACATGCTATTTTCGTGAAACCGAGGTCGTGGGATCGAATTCTCTCATATGTGCATGCGTTGTGATTTTTTTTCTTTTTTGACTTGCACGAATCTTGAAATAAATCTAACGGATTAAAATTATATGAAAGTTAGACACAAAGTTACACGTAAGTTATAATAAAATTACAATATAATTATTAATTACACTATAATTATACTATAATTATATTTATTAAATTTTTAGAAGAAAATTTATCGACAAATATATAGCGAAATTGAATAGAATTTACTCATTCCTCTAACATGATATCCTAGCTGTTACAATGACTGCCGACGCGCAAAGGAAGTGCGGAACATTAAGTACACTCTAACATGATTATTAACAGCTAGCTTAAATAATGATTAATTGTTTTAGCCTTTTAGCTCGAGAAGATGTGTGAAGACTAAATTACAAGCAGCTTAGCAGGATCGGAATTTAGCTAGCATGGAAGATTACTTGTCGATCGAATTAAATCTGGTCAAATGTATATATACATCTCCACAAAAAACAAATCTCTAGCTGACCTAGGCAGATAATTAACTAAACTAAGCTAAGGCCTAACTAACCACTCGGCCTAACTAAGTTTGGCCTCTGTGCAAGCAGCTTAATTAGTGTCCATCAGCCGTACGTACGTGGAGTTATATGAGCCGTCCATCGTGATGACAGAATCCAGCTAAGCTATCGGGCCAGTCCAAATCAAATCGGCGGCTGCCGTTCGCTTCACTTGGCAATCGTCCATAGCGCCGGCCAGCCTGAGCGACGTGGTTCGTCCATGGAAAAGCAGAAGCTACCTCGATCTCCGGCCGACGACGACGAATATCATGACCGGTCACAAAAAATACATAAACCTGAATTAAAAAAATTAAATCATGAATATAAACCTGAACATACATTGTGTGGATTTGGTTTTTTTTGACAGGGGACATATGTCGGTCTGTCCATTATCTGTATGGACTGCGACCATCCCATGATATACTCTCTCCAGTTTTTATTAATATCCAATGACTTAAAATAATTATATTTTAATCATTTGTCTTAGGAAAATTGTGTAAATATAAAAAAATGTACCCCTCTGTTTGATAATGTAAGATGTTTTGATTTTTCTAAAAAAATTAAACTTTTTAAGCTTGACCAGGCTTATATAGAGAAATATAGCAATATATTCAATACAAAACAAATGCACTAAAATATATATTAATGTTGAATTTAATTAAATTAATTTTGTATTGTAAATATTACTATTTTTTTATAAATATGCTTAAATTTTTAAAAAATATATTGAGAAAAATCAAAACGTTTTACATTATAAAACGAACAGGGTAAGAATGGAGTCGGTCATGCTTAAATGTCTTTACACTACTAATAAACCCATCATAAGTATCGGCTGGTGCCCGTTAATTTAAAACCGGTACCTATGCATCTTTTCGCACATCCATAGAATGAAAAAAATATAGAATCGACACCTTTGAACAACTATAGGTGTCGATTCTATAGTAAAAACCGGCACAAATACTATAAATACCGATTTTTTAAAAGAATCGATACCTATAATATATTATAAATGTTGATAAATTAAAAATCGACACATATAATATATTATAGGTACCTGTTCTTTTAAAAAACCGGTACCTATAAAATCCTAGCCGAGCCAAAGCGGGAGCTGGAGTATATCCTTATCCACAATCTCCACCGCCCAGTCCACCCACTCTGCGCGTCCTTATCTCTTTCTTCTTTCCCCCTTCTCTCGCTCGACTTAGTCCGCCCACTCGACTACTCTCCCTCACCGCGCCTCCTCCCCTTCCCTCTCTATCCGCCACCTCCCTTCTCCTTCCCACTCCCTTGCCGCCTCACCCCTCCCTTCCCCACTCCCTCCTCGCTTCCCCTCTCCTGTCCGTCCCTTCCGGCGGCGGTGCCCACGGTGGTGGCCAAAGGCGGCGACCACGGTGGTGCCCAAGGACGGCGATGGCCAAGGATGGCCACGGCGACCCTCTTCTCCTCCCCTTCTCCTTCAGATTCGACGGCAGCGACAGTGATGGAGGCGGCCCTCCCTCTGCATCCGGCAGCGACGGTGACGGCGGTGGAGAAGGCCGACGTGGAGGGTGAGGTGACGGCTGGTGGTGTGGCGGATCTGGCAGCGGCTTCATTGGGATTTTTTTAATATTTCGTTGAATACTATAGGTGACAGTTGTGGTAAATACTGGCACCGATAATTTTTATAGGTGCCAGTTGAGAAACCGGCACCTATAAAACTCTTTGTACTAGTGTTAGTGACGAACTAAGCTATAATAAAACAAATAATAATTATATAATATTATTAATACGACGAATGATCGAATGATTAAACGTATGACTAGCTATAACGTTATTAATATGACGAATGATTAAACATATAACTAAAACTCAATAACATAGTATATTTAAAAGCGGTGCGAGTACTGTGCACATATATGTGCGTGTCCATTCTGCTTTTTCAGACAACAAAAGGCAAACACGCACACAAAGACCCATCACACACGGTGAGAGTGTATGAGTGTGCGCACACGCGTAGTTCTCCTTTAATTGGCGCACACGTATCGTGTGACATATATACTGAAATGATGCATTCTATTCGTGTGCACATCAATGTAATCTTGTTGGAGTTATAATTTCTTAATTAATTAGAATGTGAAAAGGAAGTACTTTCAAGTGTGGTGGTGGGTTTTTTTTTGGTTGAACTTTAGAAGATATCGATTTACCAATCAGAGAGCTATAGAAAGTAGTTTAAATCCATGAATTTGGCTAGCTAATACAGTACTAATCTAGGGGGCAAAGTATCTTGGACCAGTAGCTGGTCATGAAAGAAAAAAAAGAGAGATTAATTAAAAGTCATGGCACTCTCACACACACACATAGGATCACTACTACAAAAACCTTCATAGATACCGGCCACATAGGTGCCGGATTTGCTAGAACCGACACCTAAAAGACAATTCCCGTCCATTTTTTCACGAACCGGCAAGGTCTTATAGGTGCCGGTTGATTGAGTGACTCTCCTCCAAACGATCCTCGCGCCCAAAAAGATGCCGGCCCTCCTTATAAACCGGTACCTATCACATAGGTGCCGGTTCGTAATAAGAACCGACACCTATGTTATGACCAAAAAGGTGCCGGCCTTTCTTATAAACCGGCACCTATCACATAGGTGCCGGCACCTATGTGATGAATAGGTGTCCCTACCGGTTTTTCATATAACTTTTTCATATAAAGTCGGATGAATATAAACTTTATATCAAATTTGTAGAGCTCGACGAGATCTACAATTTTCTAGTGGATGACTTTTTGATTTAAGGTCGTTTGGATGTCCGAAAATGTGTTATAATGTCTCAGATCTATTTGCATAAGTGAATATTTAAAATTTCTAAATGATCTCGGATGAAGACAGAACATATATAAAAAAGTTGTAGATCTAGATGAGGTCTACAATTTTGTAGTTGACAAAAATTTCATTTGAGCTCATCTATGGTGTTAAATATGGATTATAAGTTCGGATAACAATAGTATCAAAAGAATAATATTTGTTTGCAAGACAACAAGTGTTTGTAGGTGAGATGGTAAGGATGCTTTGGATGGAAAGAGGTTCGAGTTCGAATCTTGTTTGAGGCATATATATAAATATGGGTTGAAAAAATCATAGGATTTATGGGCAGTGAATTGTGATGGTATAGATATTAAAAAAATACAAATTATATTTTTGGGGTCTTTTTAGCACCTATAAAAATTAAAAACGGGTTCACCCAAATAGGTGCCGGTTCGAAAACCGGCACCAATGACTTAGGTCATTAGTGCCGACCAATTGGTACCGGTCCTAAAACCGACACCTATGTGGCCTTTCGAACCGGCTCCTATGAGACTTTATGTATTAGTGTATACTGTTGCCAATCCATTTCTTCACGTCGGTATATATAGAACATGATCGAGTGAAACGAATCAGGGCATATCAATCATTTTCTCTACCACTTTACGACGGCTGTAATTAAGCTCAGGTTCCAGTTTGACTAGCTCGCTAGCAGCCGTGTGATTGATCAGTCTAATCAATAAGGAATCAGCTTATCATGATCGATCAATGCGTGCATGCATGGTTAATTTGTTACTATATATGCATGCACCTGCCGCGTAACTACAGGAATTGACTAATTAAGCAGCCGCGAATTAATTACGGTCCGAAATTAAAATCGGCGGTTCTATAGAAAGGATACTACTCCCTATGTCTAAAAAACTTTAAAAAACTTTCTTTGAAGGTTTTTCTAAAAAAAATGTCTTTTCAATAAGATCTATTAGAACTCTTCAACACTACTTTAATACTTTTTTTCTCGTTCTATCTATCGAACCAATAGTATTCTCTCAACCTTCTTATTTCCCCTCATTTTTATTTCACATTAGTGAAGTGTACTTAATTTGTTTTGTTTTAACTAATTAAAACAATATTTTATGAGACAAAGAAAGTAATTAACTAAAGCCTAGTAATTAACTATACTATAAATCCTAGCTAACTGGCCTGAAAGTCCAATGATTTTTTTCTTTTGCAAAAAGCCAAGCCAAGGTTTTGACTAGCCCTGTGATTGTTCAATTCCTAGCTAACACCCTTCTCACTGACGCTTCGTTGACCAGCCTGCCCAACTAATTCTACAAAACGTTGTTTAATTTATCCAAAACAGTATTCTCCATGTGCAAAATTTATCTCTCCTGTCACAGTCGTTGACTAGTAGAGGAGAGCAAGCAGCTAAGAAGCTTCGACGCATTAATTAATTTATTGCAAAAGACATTAATTTGAACGCAAAATTTCTAAAACCTGTAATTGGAGTAGTATATAATAAAGATATAAATAGACAAAATAATGACAAGGATAGAAGCACGTGCGAAACACATGAGAGGAAAAGAAAAAGTTGGTGGTTGGATCAGCTGTTGGGTTTTTGGAAAAATTGGGGAAACTACAAAAACAATACTGACTCCTCGGTTCATGATATGTAACAACTTCTAGATATTGATATGGACATATTTGACCAACGGTTTATATGTGTGCACGTGGCGCTTACGTGTATTAAATTATTATATAAAAGATTTTATAATATCTATAACATGAAAACTAGACATAATAATATGTAGTTTGGCGTATATCACAATCATCAATTTCGTCCTTGAGAGACACTGACCCCCGTAGTTAGGGCAAGATGTCGGAAAGGACCGAAGGAGACAAGATAATTAATGTACACAATCCTCTCTACTATATGTAGGTGTTCCAGACTACGTTACTAGTACGTGTACAAATCTATAATAATCAAATTAATGCTTATATTAGTTGTTGTATGGATTTTTTTAATCATTATACATATATTAATCCTTTTAATTGGAAAACAATATACTGGATGTACATCACAAGCAGTTGTTTTACAGTGCATCATACTAATGATAAGGGTACAACCACACAAGTATAGTATGGATGAAATCTAACAATTTATTTGCATGGGTATTTTCGTAAATGGCATGCAAATGTGAAAATTACACCAGCGAAGAAACGATTTTTAACACTGGTTAAAAACCCTTTAGTACCGGTTATAAAAACCATGATAAGTAAATCGGGATTAAAGATCTCGATCTTTAGTATCGGTTGAAATAACTGGTACTAAAAATGCATAATAAGTCAAAAAAATGTGTAAGATATGGGATTCAAACTCAAGATATCTCACCTCAACTCTCACGCACGTTACCATCTCACTTAGTACACACAAACTTGGATAGAAATGTTTACTTTTTGAACTAATCCTAGAGACATCTTTAGTACCAACCGGTACTAAAAATATTTTTAGTCTCGGTTGGTGTTACCAACCGGTACTATAAATACGTTTTTATAACCGATTGATAACATCAAGTGAGACTAAATAATCGGTACTAAAGATGAACTTTTAGTATCGGTTGATAAAATATTTCTAGTGACTTAGACTTTTAGAATTATTGGTACTAAACCATCTTTAGTATCGTTTTTTAATCTAACCAAAATATTTGTGATTTTGGGTATCATGACAAAAAAATCAGATCTTCAGAAGCGTTACTTACCTGATCTTACCACTGCAATAGTTTACAACGATTTTCGGTTTACAAGTGCCCAACCCTTAACGCATTCACGTCGGCACCATGCGACTGGTGTCACTGCCGCACTTGATCAAGTCGGCCCCTGACGCTGCCGCCGTATTCAAAACTTGAGGAAATATGTTTCTAGATTTTTTATGCTACGTGTATCTAAAATCAGGGGAAATATATTGTTTGACTGAATGAATGGAGATGGAATTAGCATCGAACGGCGTCTATTAATTAACATAAATTACGGCAACAAACTACTCTGACCAAAGATCTTCCTGCAGTCAAGTAGGAGTAATTGTTACTAGTGAGGGAATGTGAGCTGCTCAATGCATACAACATATATCAATCAACGGCGAGGGGAACGGCGGCGTCAGTGGCGGCGCACGTCGCCAGGGATCGAAACAATGATTATAATTTTACACACATTTTAAAGTGTATCTCGTACATTAAAAAGTATTTTGAGTTTTCCCCCCACAATACGCTTGTAGTACCACATACTTCTTACGTATATACTGTCTATATCACAAGTGTGGATGTCACTAGTATAAGTGGATTAGACCATTGGATCACTAGTACGATCCACTGATATAGGATAGTACGGTGCACTGTAAAAGAACTATAATCCTTTTAATTGAAAAACAATATATTAGATATACATCACAAGCACTGCTACGAAAATGGTACAAACCAGTTTATATACATGGGCGGCTAAAATTAATTTCTAGAGATGAACAGGGTTAGCTAACCACCCTGTAACTAGAAGAATGCGGAAATGGAGCAATTTCCCTTTAGTGGTGGCTCCAATTTTTTTTTCGGATGTGTCTATTTTATGCTATAAATTTTTATAACATCACAAACTCAATATACATACATAAAATTTGCTCAGAGTATAATGAAAATGCATTAAAAATAAATTAAAATCAATATTTATATATATATGTAAGGTCTTCTTTGCCAAAATCTAGGTGGTCCTGAACCCACAGGGGACCACCCCTTGAAGCCGCCACTATTTTTATAGTCATACTACCTTCCGCTGCGAAAAACTGCGAAAAACAGACGGAATATGTTAATGTATTGCATAGACGATTGGTCTTATACATGAGAACATCTCTAAAAATCATTTTTCAAAGTAGTAAAGGGCACGCTTGCATCGCTATAATTATATATTTTCACAAGTATATATATATCCTCTAGTCCTACTCCTAGTTATTAATTATTTACTAGCTAGTACTAAAGTTTCATGACGTTTCTAATGCCATCGAAACGCGGATCGGATATAAAGCTAATTTGACTATGAATTTGCTTTTTAACAACAGGAGTGCAATATGCTGCTTATGCGTGCGTGGCTGAGCTAGGAACTAAATTAAGTAATGCTAGACAGTACGTCGATCCAATACCATACCATAGTAAGTATTATAGGATCGAATATAAGAACCAAACTAACCAAAGAGAGGTGAATGGTTGAAACATTAAAAACCAAAAATTTTTAGCAAAAATAAAAATTTATCCTTTAACTTGATGAAGTCTTTGACGTAGTCAGTCTGATCGTCGTATGCACACCGGTCTGACCGGTACGTGTTGTTCGGCCAGTCAGACCGCCATCTCCCTGCCTGCTGCCGCCTCGCCGTCACTGGTCTGACCGTTTGCCTGCAGCCGGTTAGACCGCCTGTTTGCCTCCGGTCAAATCGTCGGGATCCGAAAAACACGTATCGACAAAACTCTTGAAACTAGATCAACTTTATTGTATCAATATGTGTTTACAAAATACACTTAAAGCACTCCTCTCTCACTCACGAACTAGGATTGAAACCTTGAAGCAAACCTTAACTTTTCTCTTCCAAAATATCAATATCTTCTAGCCTTAACCCCTCTTCTATTTATACCCATAACATAGCTGCCCCTAGTTACGAATCCAATTAAAACTCAAACTCCTAATCACATAGAAAACTTACCAAACCAGGGAAATAATATCTCCATACAATTCCACACTCCAAACTTCTCAAACTTGGATAATTCAAATTTGATTCCTCTTTCCATACGCACACAACACCACGTGTATGTCATATGAAAACCTTCACCTCCACGTGCATTGTTCTCGAGCCTAAGCATCCTGTGTGGTCTCCTTGACTGTCTAGACCTCAACTTCTTCTAAGCTTAGTCCCAATTCATCATTGGCTATATTTCCATGGCCTCAAGCAACACCTGCACATGAACAACAAAGAAACTTCATATACGAGTACAAGTTCGCACCAATTTGACTCATATCAGCACACAATAGTATCACATACGAATAGAAACCATCTAGAAGTTATAAACATGAAGTAATATAGAAATTTTATGAAAACAACCCAAAATCGACTCCAACTTAGAGTCTGTCGGTCCGACCGTCGGGCTATCCGGTGTTGACGGTCATTAAGTGCCAATTTCGACTACCAACTATCATAACAAATAAAGGAAGAACTAACATTTTTTGTACGTATATCAATAATAAATAATATAGTTTCACTATACTTGAAAAATTAACATGTATGCAGAGAATAAACATCAAAGTGAAGGAGAAATAAAGCCGACATGCAAGAAAACACATTTTCTGTGAATCATGTATGAGCATACGGATTGAGGGGCCCATAAGTCAGCTTAAATCGACATAAAGTGAGGCCAAACCTTAGGAAATTGACCAAGGGGCCCACCTGTCAGCCACTCACCAAAGGTGGTGGTCAAAGGCGGTTACCCTGGTTCAGTCGAACCAGGGGTTCGGCCGAACCAAGCTTGGTGCCCCCGGTTCCTCCCTTCCACATGGTAGCTCACCATTGGTTCCTTATGGTGGTTATGGAAGGTCGGTGGCTTACAACCGCCATTGAGAGCTATAAATAGAGCTCACTCTCTTCACTTGGAACACACACCTCAAGAAGCAATTTTCTCTATCTACATTGTATTTATATAGTATTAGTGGAAATAGGTTAGAGTATCTGTAGTCCTATAGTCTTCTCGAAGATTCCGGTATGTCTTTAGTACTTTACTTTTCTTGTAAGACTATAGTTGAATTAATAGAATCATCTTCTTTATATTCTTGTGTTCATAATTCATATACTGTTTTAGTAGTTATATGCTTTATGAATAGGATGTATTTCATTTATATGCTTCACTTGATTAGGCTAGTCAATCTATGCTATGGTAACAGTCCAAATGACCTTGGTGGGGTGCTCTAGCTCTAACTTGTCCATCCGAAGGGTGGGAGTCCCAGGAGAGTTAGTGATATTATTTACTAGCATAAGCATGGTGCTTAGATTAGATAAATGTTGTTGGATACGGATGTGCCCCATGGAAAGTGGGATAGGCAACAGGTGGTAACAGCCCTGTCCGTCTTTTGTATTTCTCCACGTTCGGGTATGACGTAAGAGTGCGTAAATGCCATAACCACGCTAGCAGACCAGCAGGGAGTGGTCTCTCGGTAGTACCTGGGTGCCTAGAACTAAGTCCTAGTCTTGTAGCATGTATGTGTTAAGTATATACAAAACATGAGTAATATAGAAATACAGTTGTATCGTAGTTCTCTTATGTCTTTTTCCACTATACTAATTAATTAGAGGTGAATCTCTTTTGTGTGTCACACTACCCCTTAATCATATTAATGCTAACCCATATTTAGACTATGGTGAGTTAATTATAGATTGATTAATGAAGTATAAACTGCGTCTTTACATCGCCGTCTTTCCTGTGGAAATATAAATATGATACCCTTGGGAATACTCATGGATGAAATGCTACAGCGGTATCCGTGCGTTTGCGGATTTATCTGTGAACGTAAGAAATGCCAACACCCGGTCATACCACACCAACACCTTTGGTCTGACTGGCCACCCGCCCGGTCTGACCGGCCTCACAGTGTTGACCACCGCACTATTCACCCTCCGAAAACACATCACTGTATTTTCAACAAACACTTACCTTTGACAATTATTCTTCACAAAGATTAATCATCACATGATTTCACATAATCATGCTTGTATTGTAATGGTATGTTATGTCGAACCAGTAGTGGGGTAGAAATTAGCTATAGAGAGGAAACTTAATCAATTGTAACCATCCAGGTAATTGAACTTGAGTTAAGGCATTAATTGGTTCTCAATGGAGAAATGGCAAGTCATTTCTATAGCTAGGATGCCATATCATATCATACATCGATCAATAACAACCACTAGTACGGATCTGGTCATCTGCGTCGGGCGGGAACCCTTATCTGTGTCGACAAGCGGCTTGGTCACGGATTATTGCTAAGTGGTGTGAAACTAATCTATGTCAGGGCCGGCAGCAGTCATCGATAGCAGTCATCTTTGTCGGGCCTAAATAAAAGACCGTTATGATCCTTCACGGATGAGAATTTATGTTTTTTGAATTTTAAATGCATAAAAAAGCCCTAAAAAATTACTATGATATTCCAACCATAGCTACACATCACTAGCTAGAAATTCATAATTTTTCAAGTGATTTATGCATGCATGTCATACATGAAAGTCAGACCTAAGACCTCTCAACACATGCAAACCAAGCATACTATTTCACCTATAGACCACATGTTGATAGGTCATCAGATGTTATTCTTTTAACTATTCTTGTTCAAATATGAAACACAAATTTGAAACTCCAGATGACTTCAAATGAGAACACTTTCAACTACAAAGTTACAGATTTCATCGAGCTCTACAACTTTAGTATAGAGTATGTCTTCATCCAAGGTCGTTTGCAAAATTCAAAACATATTTTGGAAATAGATCACATCACTTGTAACACATATTCGGGGATGAAAACAATCTTAAATGAAAATATTGTCTATTTGAAAGTTGTAGATCTCATCAAACCCTTTGACTTTGATATAGGCCATGTCTCCATTCGAGATCATTTGAAAAAAAATCAAAATTATGTTTTTCAAAATAGATCTCACCATTTATAATGCATATTCGGGCATGAAAACTATCTCAAATTGAAATGTTGTCAGTTTTAAAGTTATAGATCTTATCAAGATCTATAATTTTCATATACGGTATGTCTCTATCTGAGGTTGTTTGAAAATTTTAAAAATTTGAATTTTTTCTCATCTGTAACCGTTTGTAACTACCACCCTTCACGGATAACGTTATCTGTGAAGGATGATAATTAAGACCCATCACGGATGAGTGCTCTTATCTTTGATGGGTCATCTCATTACACCCGTCACGGATGACATGTTATCCGTGACGGGGCATAGTCGTGACCCGTTATAGGTCATCCGTGACGTGTTAGAACTATGACCCGACAAAGATGACCTTATATCAGTGACGAGATATCCTCGGTAGTCATATCTTAAATGAGATACTTTTTGAACTGCTATAGATGAGTCATCCGAAATGAGTCGCATTAGCCTGACATGGATAGCTCGTCAATTTTATATCCAATTTTTATATATGTTCTTGCTGTTTCATAAGATAAGCTTACAAAGTATCCATTGTGAAAGTTAATTACCTTTGAGCTTTCTGAACACACTAATTAGCTCTCATCAGGATTGAGCTAATTACTGTATTCAGAAATTTTTTAGGCAATTAACTTTTACACAATCCTGATGAAGCTAATTAGTTACTGTATTCAGAAAGCTCTTAGGTAATTAACTTTCACAATGGCTAACTGGCTATACAGATCAGTATAAAGCACTAACTTTTTTTTCTTCTAGTTTACTCTGCATGGTCAATTTCAATTTCCTCTGACATTTTCTTAGAAACTAAGAACACCATGGTCAATTTTATCTAATAGCAATATATATAGCTGTAATTAAGTCTCAGGGAACCACCTCATTTAGAAAAAAAAACTGAAATTCAATTAATACGAGTGTGACGGAGCGTGACGCTCCTCATCGGGAGACCGCACGGGCCCCCCTTTGCCGGTTCGGCCGGGGGCGCTAAGTGAGGTTCTTCGCCCTCGATCTGAGGAACGTCAGCGAGAGAGGAAACGCACAAGACGCGGGCGACGTAGACAGGTTCGGGCCGCTGAGAAGCGTAACACCCTACTCCTGTGTTCTGGTGGATCTGGGGGTCTCCAACAATACAAAGAGAGTTCGGTCTCCAGAGCGTATTCGCCGGAGTCCTCTCCCCCCCTTTCCTAGGCCTGGGCCTCCTTTTATCTGGCCAGGGGTCACCACATGGGCCTCTAGCTGCCTAAGAAAGGAAACATTCTTTTTACAATGAGGGCTAGTCTACAGCCGGAAGTGACCTCTGACAGGCATGGTACACGCCTTCTGCCCCGCTCGCCAGCTCTCCCGGTGGACGCCCGTTTCAACCTTCATTCAATGGCCAGCGACTTCCTTGCCATGCTTGCGCTGTAGTCTGAAATGGATCTGACCGGGACTGACATACCAACTCCAAGAGTTGGCACGCCGGCTCTGGCTAGGGACGAGAGCCAGGAGACTCTCATCATTCTGACGGGACGGGGCGAGGCGTGCGACAGGCCGCCTGTCGTCACCTAACCCTCGATCTGACCGGTCTGTGACCGGTCACACACCGCGACCGATCACGGACCGGATAAGCGTGCGCTGTGCCACATTAAATTCGGCGTGACGCGCTCGCCTGATCCGCTATAAATGCGGTTAGGTGAGCCCTGCTGTGCTCACCTAACCCACACACGTGGCGCCAAAATCACAGGGGGTCGGAGCGCCCCAGCCCTCGGGGCCGAAACGGGAGCGGCCCGACCCCTCGGGGAGACAGAGGGAGGGGTGGCCACGTCACCCTTGGGCCCGACCCCCTCGAGGGGGTCGGGCCACGTGGGTGACCGCGGCCACTCAAGCCTCTAGTCATGATACCCCCGGTCCCATGTCACCGACAGAGTGTATGGAAAGATTCATTCCGTAGTACAGTACGTGCTGCCATTGTTTCAAAAAGAAAAAACGATCTCGATTTTGATGCTTAATTATACTCCATATGGATAAGGTTGCTATGTCACAGCCAGCAGGTACTAGCTTGTTTAGCAACATAATTAGGCACGCAGCATGCATTACATTTTATGAATGGCTCAACGACGGCCATTCCTTTTCAGCTTCTTCTTCTTCTTCTTCTTGTACCTACCGATCGACCTACGCACGTACCTACGCTGCCATGCATGCAGAGACTAGCTTCAGCATTCGTACAACTTTTCTTTTACTCTCTTTAATTTCCAGTGCAGTATGACTCAAAAAGGTCATAAAAGTTTGGACCATATCTGGTGTATGAGCTCAACAGACGTAAATTCCTGATAAGCATGTGTCCATTAAAGAGAGAGTATAGTAGATTAAGACTAGATAGCTACTGTACGTGCCTAAAGAAGAGGCAGAGCTAGAACGAAACGGCGAGACTATTACTCTCTTGCTTTACTCTATTTTGATTTAAGTTTAAATTGATACGGTTGCTTAATTTAATTTAAACCCAGAGGATACGCTATAACTAAAAAGTTTTTTGGACTAAGTTCCTGGACAAATTAATGTAGCTCTGCCCTTGTCTAAATAGTCTGTATATAATATTTTAATCTGATTTCGCTGGCAATATGAAAGAATGATAACGACTGTAATGCATATGTGTATGATATCGATGTGGGTCTCAAATGCTGGGCTTCTTTCGTCCATGAAAAATAAATCTAATACGAGATATGATACATTTTGGTACTATAAATTTAGACAAAAGATTTGTTTTTTTGAATGAAGGGAGTAGATGTACTAATAATAATCAATATAATGTACAATATATTTGACAGATAATCAATATATCTTAAGATTCCTTTGGTAGGGTCAATTTGAATGTCAACATTAACCTATCTTACCCATCATGTTTAAGACTGATCAAGGAATATCTAGCGATAATCCGGTTGGTTTTGACATCATTCTCTTTTACCAGTAGCTAGCCAAAATCCACATGCATACGTGGCACCAGGCAAGAATGTCTCTCACAGTTGGTACAAGAAGATTTTCAGATTCAGCCCGGTCAAAAACTAAAAGCTACATATAGAGGCTTTTTCTGCTGAAAAAGAGAGCTGCCAAAAGATGCATGGATTTCAATATTTCAACGTGATCTTGTGCAATGGTGACCCATTATATGCATGCATAAGCATTCTTCTTTTCGTAATCTTAGTCTACATGCCACGCCACCTCCAAGTGTCCAGTTAACGTGTCCCACACTGCGATGTGATAGCACAACATGTTGTCTCTGCGATGAACATTCGTTTCTTCACTATTAACAAAGTATGGGTTCTTTGGATCAAAAGAACTTTATGTGAGTTTGGGTTCAATTCTTTTTTTTTTGAGGAAAAAGGGTTCAATTCCTTAGGGGAATTTCCTCAAACTAGGGTATTTGAAAAAAAAAGTATGCAAAAATCATACTACATATATTATACTTTCAGTGCCCTTATTTCATATAGTAAAATAAACACGATATTATACCTCTTGCTTTTATTTTCGTTTCAAATTGTATCTACATTATCGACCGGGCATTCCATGACTTCCACTTATATTCATATGCATACTTTTTTGTGTTACACAAGACATACAAGTGCACATACACATCATTACGAATGCACATACATATGAATATGCTCCTTTACATGTGCTCCAAGAGACCGAGGCCTATTGCAAATCCCAGCCCTGATCTCACTAGCTAGTGAATTAAATTTCTATTAAAAGCACACATATGTACAATATGTGTGTAATATATTTATGACCACCAGGATAAGTGACGGATTCACGAAGAAATAGCAGAAAGGCCTGAATAAACTAGACAAAGCTACATACCCTACTCCCATCTACGTATGACAAAAAAATTTAGTGAAGGCTCCCATGGTTCTTACGCTAGTAGTAAAGGCTCGAGCCTTCGCCATCCCTATGTTGGATCCGCTTCTGGCCAGGATATAACCCCTGTTGAATGGACTTATGCACCCATGACATAATTCACTTAAGAACAAGTTTAATAGCATAGTCGATGCTAGCTTTACCACTTACTATCATACAATTAATCATTTTTAATGCACAAATTAATCCTAGCTAGCTAGAGGATCGAATCAAGGCCGGGTTCCACCGAATTGACTCGGCAGGATCGATGTCATGGAAATGGATGCATGCATGTCCCCTCAACTGCTATCTTTTGCAAGGACAGACAGAAGATCATGTGTCAACAGTAATTAAGTGACTGAAGTAAGGCATGACGATACTAACTAAACGTGTGTTAGGAGAAAGATCATATGATGACAGGATATATATATATATATATATATATATATATATATATCATATGAATCGAATCGAGGACAGAAAGAGGTGGATGATGACAGGATGCATGCAAGGAATTAAAAGGGAGACGTACGAGAAGATAAGAAGAGAGAGGGACCTAGCTAGCTAGATAAAGATAATTAAAGTTGATAATTAAGCAGCTGGAATAATTAATCAAGACAAAGTTTCGCAACAGCGAGCGACGACTTAATTATCCATAGGGAAAGTGACATGTTTCATTATCATATCCATCTGCCATGCTTTCTTTTGACGAGCTTAATTTGGATTTTTGACAAACAGCACAGCGCTCAATCGATCGAGCTAGATCATCGCCGTGTCAGCATAAAAGCAACAGCGTACTGTTAACCTGAAGAACAATCACTTAAATCTGGTTGAAATATTCATGTAAGGCCTTTTCTTTTTCTAACTATAGCCTTCCCGAACTATTTTCTTATAATTTTTTTCTGCTATATACGAATATAAAACCTTTCACTGTCTTGTGTGTGCGCTAATTTGTTTCAAAAAAAAATATTCGATTCGAATGTACACCTTAATTTCTTCACATCCATCCTATAATACACCAACTGAGTTTTACATGTCATATTCCTCCTTCCACATTCATCAAATCCAACGCTCCATATTTACCTATATCGGATTGAACGTCAGATCGGACCCCCATCCCCATCGCGTTTCTCTTCTTCGTTCGCAACTCCTCCCGTCCTGACCAATCAGAACCCCATCCCTATCGCGTTTCTCTTCTCCGTTCGCAACTCCTCCCGTCCCGATTAGCGCTCCCACCCCGATCTGTGCCGTCTGTCCGTCTAAACCCTAATCGCTCTCTCCCCTCTCTCTCGTGTCGCCTGCCGCCTCGACGTTCTCCTCCACGCCGACGCCTCCCCTCGCCGCTCTTCCCTCTCTGTCACGTCGCCCGCCTCATCGCCCCTGATCTACAGCCATCCGTCGCCGCTGCCTCCCCTTGCCGCTCTCCTCTCTCTCTCGCGTCGCCCGCCGCCTCACCTGCCTCACCGCCCCTGATCTAAAGCCGTCTGTCACCTGCCTCGACGTTCTCCTCCACGCCGCGGCCAATCTTCGCCTCATCGACCGCCTACGCGGGGCCACCGATCCCTATCTCTTCCCCCCGCCTCGAGCTGATTTGCCGAAAGGTATAGATACCTTCTCCACCCCCTCCCCACTTCTCTTTATTACCGATCCAAAAATTTAATCTAGAATCAACCAAAATATTATAACGAAAAGCAGCATTTTGGTATTTCCATTCCCATGTTTATGATCATTTTACGTTTTCATTTTTAAGGGAATCTCATAACTGTAGTTTTGTATTATCATGGAAAAGAATACCCCAAATGCTCTCAGGGAAGGAGAATAAATTAAATGTTCAGAAAAGAAAGAGCATCTGTCTACCGTTTTTATTTTTAAAGCAGTTGCAGACAATTATGCAATCGATTCCCTCTTAATAATTTCTATTGGAAAAAATTGTTTAAGCAAGGGCATTTGTCCACCCTTTTTATTTTTAAAGAAAAGCAATTTGCAATTAATAGTGGATATGAATATTAATAAAAACATACATGAATATAACTCTAGCACAAATATAAGATGTAAAAGGCACATTGTTTTCTATTGGACTAATATAGCACCAGAAATTGCTTAGAATAATCATGACTGCAGTCGCAAATAAATTAAGAACCCAGCCAGCCATGAATACAAGAATGGAATTTAGCAGCAGGGAATTAAAATCTGAATTCACAATAGAAGCCCTATGTAGCGAAGAATGCAAGGGCATTTGTCCATCCTTTTAATTTTTAAAGAAAAGCAATTTGCAGATAACCTGCTCAGTAGCACTTATGAGACAATCACTTTAGAACTCTTTGAATTTGACATACGTGTTAAACAATAGTTTGTTTGAAGGAGGCATTATGTCATGCCCTAATAAATCCATCCCAAATTAAAAAATTATTTTCTAAAAGGAATAATAGAAATAACTAAAAGCTAAAAAGAAATCTCAAACACTAAATATGGGCAAGAAAAATTCAAAAGTGGCTTGGAGTATTTTTTTAAATTCTCTTTTCTCTAAAATGTCTCCTCAATTTTTACTTGAATTTTCAGAGCACAAGAAATAATTTAAATGCAACAAAAACCCTACCGCTGTCTCCGTCCCGGCCGAACCCTACCGCCGCCGGCATGCCGATCTTTCTCCCTGCTCATTCTCCTCCAAATCGGTTCCTTTCCTCCTCCTCATCAATTCCCCCATATTTTCTCCTTTTAATTCGGTTTTAATTCGCTGAATTTATTCTCCAACGAACTGCCGCCATTGATGGTCGGCCGGCGAGCTCTCCAGCCTTTCCCCTCCCCTCCCCGGCCTATAAAAGGGAGCCTCGACCTCCTCCACTTGCCACACACGCTGCCCGAGCTCCCTCGGTCTTCCCTCGCGTCTTCCTCTCTCTCCACCATAACGGCAAACTTCGGCCGCCCCTCCCCATCGACCAAAGTAGCGCCGAACCATGCCACCACCTCCCTCGGCATCGCAGCGACCTCCTCTTCCCCGGCCTCGCCTCCGTTCCGCCCAAGGACAGCCGGAGCGTCGTGGACACCAACGTCTAGAACGTCGTCATCCTCCACCCTCGGCAGCCCCTCCCTATCGAGCCAGGCGCTGCCAGCCCGCGTTGTCGCTGCTGATGGCCGCGCCTCACCGTGCTCGTCCCCGGCATCCCCTTCCCCGATCCCAAAGCTCGCCGGAAGCTCGTCCTCGTCGCCAAACAGTGAAGAACACCGTCGTCGTCCTCCTCCTCCTCAGGCAGCCCCTCCCACCTCGCCAGAGTGCCGTTCCATTGCATCGTCCTCACCGCCGGTCTTGCTGCGTCAAGCTCGAGCTCGGCATCACCTCCTCGCTGCCCGAAGACCCTCGGAGCGTTGCCCCGTTGCCATAGTCTCCCTCCAAACATCATTCCCGCCAAGACGAAGTGCTGCCCGTTGTCGTTTTTGAGTCCACAGCGCCAAGTCCTCTGTCGTTCGTCTCTTTGCCAAGCTCAAAGATCGTCGGAGCCGTCCCCTCATCATCGACCCGTTCATCTTTGTTGTCCTCCTCTGACCGGTCGCCGCCGCTTTTCCCTTGCCGCTTCGTACCCGTGGTGAGAACCCTCCCCTCGCCGTCCTCTCTTTGTCCTCCTCGTGTTGCCGCCGTGCCATCGTGGCGTGGACACGTGGTGGCCAAGTGTTCGTGTGCTCGTGTGGCCTCCACGTGGTTCTCATGTGTGCAGCTCGCGTGGCAATCACGTGAGTCTCGCTTGTCGGCCACTAGTTTTGGTTGACACGTATGGTCTCAATTCGTCCTTCTTGTGGATCATCTCTGTGAACCCGATCCACGGTGAACTATGTATGGTCTCAATTTGTCCTTCTCGTGGATCATCTCTGTGAACCCGATCCACGGTGAACTAGCTATCTGACCCGTGGGTCTTGGCTGCCAGTCGCTCGATCCTTTTTCTCCATGAGTGATGTACACATAAATTTAATGATACATTAATAATTACAATTCAAAAATCTCCATTTAAATTGCACCTAAAATTCGGACGGTCATATCTCCACCATACGAACTCTAAATTGACATGTTCAAATTGCTTAATTTTTGTTATAACTTAAAGAACCTGTGTTTGTTGTTCTTATGTATTGTTATCGTTTCTTTCTTAGAGTTGTAGTCTTGTTTTGTTGTTTGTGTAGTTGTCGTCGTTTCGGAGGTTCCTGAAGTGCAGATCAAGTCGTCAGAAGACCTTTTCGTTGAGCAAGGCAAGTCATATCATATTCCTTGAACATATTGAATCCCATTATTGCAAAAACTATGTTGTTTCACTTGTATATGCATTGCTTTTTAAATTTATAAGACACTCACTATTGTTTATTTAATAGTTAATATTCCTATGACCCTTGTTATATAGCCATGTTGTTGAATAGCTACCCATGCTCTTGTCAACGTTAGCAAAATGATAAAATGACTAGTATGACACCCTATATGATGGACTTACTAGTTGCTCTAGGTTGGGTTTATATATGCTTAGATCCAACATAGAACCTCTTTTTATAAAGTAGACTGTGGATAACAACTAAAATATGTAAGAATGATGATTAGGTGGCTGGTTGAGCCAGGACATGATGGAATCTCATTCAAAACTCCCTAAATCTGTTTTTGGTGGGGCACGAGGTGCATGGTTCTGTTAGAAGCACTTCGACCACTATAAGGACCGGTCTTCGGGCCTTTGTTGTGAAGCATAACCGTGCAACCACAAGTCTTATGGGTAAAGCCAAGCTAGAAGTCTAGATCATCTCAAAACAAAGACCATCGGTATGATAGGTCTGGGGCTAGGGGAGACTGACTTTGACCGAGCACACGAGGGGGTCTCTCTCATCCCGAGGGATCTGGCAACCTTTACCTTGTTGGGGACCAGCGGGCGGCGAAACCTTAGCGGGTCCTTCTGTTTTGGGTTGAGCTAGGTGGATAGTCTTGACACGATCTTGACTTTTCAGGTATCTTTCAGGTACCGCTATGCATGGCTGACATGAAGTCAAGTATTGTGTCTTGTGGGTAAAAATGTACACCTCTGATCAGAGTAAAACTATTCGAATAGCCGCGCCCTTGGTTATGGGCAACCCTAGCAATGTACCCAAGTTAGTGTTTTTCTTCTAACTGATGGATGGAATTCATGGAACTTTGGGCAGGTGGTTAACCTGGGTTTAAGACCATTATGCGTGGGTTCGCAACCGTGATAATATTGTTTAGAAATAGGAACGAGTTTAAACTTTGCTTTAAAAACGTTAAAGTATTGCAACTTTGGCTTTACGCAAAAATAAACCCTATTATGCCAACTCTTTGTTCCCCTTTACGCTATAATTCATTTCTCAGCATGCTTTGCTGAGTACGGTGGTTGTACTCATTCTTGCTCAATCTTTCTTCTCCAGTCAGAGAAGCTTTTTGAAGAAGAAGTCTTGGGTGGAGTCCTGGCTTATACCCCAGTTGAGCGCATATGAAGATGGAGCCGTAGGCCCGCTAGTCCGCTGCTGTTTTTCTTTTCTTGTCAGGCCTAATGTACCTTTGTAATAATGTAAATACTATCATGATAATTAATAAAGATGTGTCTTTTATATCAAGTTTGTGTGGTGTACCTCGGCTTTTCCTAGGACGGGGATTAATACACTAGCGTTCGGGAAAGGTATTTTCCGAGCGTGACACATTACGCGTTGCTTCCTCAATCGACGCTGTGCAGTCCCCTCTGCATCGAGCACCACCGCCACACGTGTCGCCACCATTCTCCGCTAGAAGACCACCGTTGCCCCGCCTTGGTCTGCTTTGCCGAAAGGTACATAAATCCTCCGCCCCCACCCCTCTCCCCTTCTCTTTATTCCCGATCCCTACTATATCTTCTCTCTCCCCATCAGTTGCCGTTAATTTGATCAGACGGTTCTTAGTATATTCCATAATCAGATGGGATGTGTTGTTTGCTATAACGATATTAGCCTTATAGGCTAAGTTGGAGCTATCACTTGTCTTTCTTACACAAATCATAATCACATAGATAAACAAATTCGCTAAGCCTATATGGTCATAATCTCCTAGATGTATGGTCCCTATTTATCTTTCTTCATTTTCTTATAAATAAATGTATGGTCAAACGATGAAATCTATGCTTTGATCTCCCCAGTGGTGACTAATGCACATGCATAGTACCCATATATTATAACATTATCCTTTTTAAGATGCATTGTACCCATATATTATATCTTCTCTTCTTGGGACCCCTTGCTATTTACCGTCGACGTCGGTTCTTTCTCACTTGTAGGTTGTACTCTTTTATTCCCCTATTTTCCTTGTGTGATTGATACGTTGGTTAATTAATGATGTAGTACTATCTTTTTGTTTTTCCGTGGTACCAAAATTGAACGTCTTAGCATATTTATTGCGGTTAAAAGGTTAACTTTTATTGTACATGAGATTCGTGTCCTTGTACAGTTCCTGACTCCTACCGGCAGATACGTTCACCCAAGCTTTGTTGGTTTTTTGGTGGCAAAGATAAAATGGAACAGTGATTCATGTTAGTGCAAATGATGATAACATATTATCCTTAATTTTACAGGTTGAGGCACAAAATTGGAAATGTTTGTGCTTTCAAACCTAACGTCATCTTATTTGCACCACTTTCTGATGAGAGGCCCCTGATCAACTCTCTATTGTTCATGAAAGTTATAAAAATCGGATCAAGCATATGAGCTTGCTCTTGTCTGATGGTCATTTAAACAAAAAATCTCTTGACATGATTTTAGAATTGAACGGTGTCATATAAGTTTGAATGTCCACGTTGACTGAAATTTCAAAAAGTATTAGAACATTTTTTGTTTCTTCTGACAGGTGTAAGTTTGTTTGGAGAAGGAGACATTATGCGCTGCCTCCTCCATCGATGCTGTGCTGTTCCCTCCGCCTCAAGTGTCACCGCCACGGCCTGCCCCACCTTGGTCTGCTCTGCCAAAAGGTACATAAATCCTCCGTGCCCACCCCTCTCCCATTCTCTTTATTCCCGATCCCTACTATGTCTCCTCTCTCTCTATTAGTTGCCGCTGATTTGATCATACAGTTCTTAGTATATTCCATAATGAATGGTACTTGCTTGTCATGTCTCCTGGGTGTATGGTCCCTATCTATCTTTCTTCAATTTCTATAAATAAATGTATGGTCAAGCGATGAAATGTGTTGATGCCAATAAAGTATATCGCCGCTGCCAGATTCATTATTATGTTTTTGGCCATTGAGAGGGTTGGTTAAGAGATAAAATCTATGCTTTGAGCTCCCCAGTGTTGACTGATGTCCATGCATTGTACAAATATATTATAACATTATCCTTTTTAAGATGCATTGCACCCATATATTATATCTTCTCAATATGAAATGACCAATGCAGGTTATTAATGTTCATAATGGTTGATGTCAGAAAATAATATTGTTACCTCCAATTATGTGCTTACTGTTTTGCACCTATTTTTTTTCCATTTGGTTGATCTGACCATATTGCCATACTAAACACTTTTCCATGCTCTATTCAGTACATTATCTGTTCCATTAGACTGATCTGAAGATACTTTTATGTTGCTCAATTGGTTGTAAGGTTAATCGCAAAAGCAACAATATCTTGTTAGTATTCTTCAGGGTGCCATATAGGAAATGGATCATATGACTACATGAGAAGTTAGGTCATTTTATTCATCTTAATATTTCGCATGTTGCATAAATTGCCTATTAAAATGCATGTGTTTTTAATAGTGAGGGCATTTCTAATCATTTTGCATAAATTGACTATTAAAGTGCATGATCATATAGCATTGGCTGCTACCATTCAGTATATTTCAAATTGTAGCTGTTTTTAAATTGTAGCTGTCTGACTCCTTATTTCCTCAACCAACATGCAATTTGGGGAGCCTATTTAATGAATTGTCCTTTGGTCATGACATTTATATATGACAGAAACTAAATGGCACTATGTACATGGTATAACTTCTCTATTTCAATTAATAATGCCCAACTATTGTACTAAATGTATCATGGAATCAATTTTCCAAGCCAACAACAATTTACAGATTGGGCAAACTAAGTCAAAAATCAAATGGAATGATGCATTATATTTTGAACTCTATGTTTTATTTGTTCATTTTTCCTTGTTTACATGCAGCAATAGGATCTCTACTCTGATTATTTCACTTGGACCATCCATTGTGGTTGCCCTCACCGGTCTTTGTCGCCCTGCCATCAGGTCACCATTGATCCATAACGCCATGCGGTCACCAGCGCACCAACACCGAGAATCGCCGCAGCCCCTCTGCATATGCCTTGGGATTTCGCCTTCCACCACTTCGAGTTAGGGGGTCAGGCAGGCCATCAACAACTGCGCGGAACACTCTGGACAGGTACATTGCTTCGTGCCAATGCTCCCGTACTATGCGATGAAATGCCTTTAGGGTATTTTTTGTTCACACAACATTTTTTAGACAAAAGTTCAGTTCAGGCTACAAAGGCATGCATCCATATCATATACAAAGAGATGAGGTGTACTACGGCAGTTTTAAATTGCAGCTCAATGAGTTTCATTTCACCAGCCTGTAATTCCATACGCAACCTATTGTTGATTGTAAAATGATGCAATTTTTGAGAGCCAAGTGCTTAACATACTTTGCAGCGGATGTATTGTACTTTGATCATGGCCTTTATAAATGGCAGATGAACTAAATGACACTATATACATGGTACAACTTTTCTATTTGGATTAATGATGATCAGCTGTTGTACTAAATGCTCAAATTTTCAACAAAAAAAACCAAGCCAACAAAAATATACGATCACCTCTTGCCACACATACGATCGCCTTGTATTAATCTCAGCGGATTGGTGCTTCTGTGCTTAAAGTAACTTTGTGTTACTTTTTTTTTGTCATGGCGAGAGGGTAATTAGGGTCTCTATGCTTTATGATTACTGGTTCTGTATGCTTTCTTATTTCTTTTTCAAGGCTCCTGAAAAAAAGTATATCAGTTTGTGTGATATGTATAGATGTCCCCACGAAGTAAAGTCCTCATTTTTTTAATTAATTAATGTCTGACATGTATGAATTTCTGAGCCTATTTCTGAATTTGGAATATATATTGTATTTGAATTTTATAGTTTTGGACAACCAGATTTCTGAAAACTGCCCCTCTACCAGATTGACTAAATCTAGAAAAACATTTCTGAGATTGCTTACTACAAACTAGGAATCTGGCACTAGATGATATCTTAACAAATCGAACTTTGCTCTACCGATTGATTTATTCAGAAATATAAAGTAAGCCTCTATTGAAACCTATGGTGCTAAAGTTATTCTTTACCAATCAATACTATTTTCTATATATCTACTATGGTTTATGAGAACAAGTACCAGCTTTGGTTTTGAACTCGTTATTCTTCCAGCAATACTCGACATTGCAATACTCTACGCATGTTTTGGTTTTGAATTGCTTTAATCTTTACACAACATTGTTTTTCAATAAAAATGGCTAACACTTATTTTTATTCAAAAACTTGTCTTTGATTGCAGGATTTGGATTTCGAACAGTTAGCGTTTGGTGTCTACATTTGGATGATTGGTTGCTGCTTTTCAGTAGGGCCTAACCTGCATTGAATTTTCTATTTCATTCCTTCCTCTGAAGGTAGATACTGCACCATGAGATATACATGATATTGTGCAAGTGGTCCTTTCTTTCTCTGAGGACAAATGCCTAATTCTTCCTATTATGTGTGCCAATAGTCATGTGTATGGTTTTCATAAGTTGTGCCACCTCTGTTATAATATTACAACGACATTGTCAAATTAAATCACTAGCATCGAGCGATTGTGTTAATGATTTCACTTGAGCTGTTGTATTCCTCACTTTTCATTATAAAACACATGATCCTGTGACATTTTTCCAGTGGTCTTAAGCTATGGATATTTATGAATAATCTGTTACATGGTTATGTTAATGATCTTTGTTTAAATCACTTCAATTTTGTACCGATGTGTGGCCATGTGGATTTGCATGTGCATGCTTATGTGCGGATATTGTAAACAGTAGTTGGAGCACTGTATGGTAGATAACTTGTCGATTAGGTAATTATGGACAAAAATCACTATGCCAGTGGATCACGGATTGCTTTCAGAGATATAACTACTTACCATTTCTGAACCCAATAGGATGCATTAATTTTGAGTTACTACTTGTTCAAAAGGCACATCATATGTTTATTGTCAACTTAGGTTTATTCATTATTTGTCCTTTAGATATGGATCCAAATGCTTAGATCAATGGAGATTGGGTTCCCTTTAGAGATTTAACTAATGTCTCCTCAGGTGTTGTAACTTGTCTATTATTTTGAACTTTTTGTCATGACCTGTAAATACTACCATGACATTTATGAACTATATGTCTTGTTCGTTTGGTTTTGCAAAGATACACTAACTCAAAATACACCTTCTATTGATGCCTAATGTAAGAAGGAAGTAACTAGCACAAAACAGCGTGAATACCACGCAAAGAAAAAGGTTGAGTCCAACATAGTTATTACACGAATCGTATTTACAACACCAAAAGCATTATCAGAAAATGAATTGTTGGACAAGCAAAAGAAAGAAGAAAAGAATAGAAAGCAACATGAATGGCGTGCAAGAACCGGACTGAGGAAGGATGAGTCAAGCTCTATTGGACATATTGCATCATCTGTCAATGTCATTCACAATTTGACACTGACTGAATTATTAGCTAGCGGATAGAAATACATGGAAGCAGAGAAGAAATCCAAGAAGAACAGGAAGTGGCGTGAATGGCATGCAAAGAAGGAGTCGTCAACCTCTATTGCAGATAGTGTAACATCTAACAGTGTCATGCATAGTTTAACATCGGCTAAATTGTTGGCCAAAGAAAAGACAGAATTGTTGGCCAAACAACAGCGTGTAAGGCATGCAAAGAGGAAGGCCAAATCAAACCCAGTTGAAAGTAGTGGACCAACTGACAATGTAATTCTGGAGCCAACCTCTTGCTATTCACAGTTGTCTAAAAGTCAAGAGGGCCAGCAATCTGAATTGTTAGCAATAGAAAAAAGAGAGAACAAAGAAACAAATATATGTGTGAATATCGCGCACAAAAGAAGTCTAAGTTGAGCAATATTAACAGAGTGAATACTACACCAAGCACCTCTACTATTGGTAAAGTTTAATTCCTTTGGCTAATTTCACTTTCCTTTATCAATTACTCTTATGTATATTGTTTTGTTATGTAGGTCCTTTCTTCGCCAATACTGAAGGGTCGATATATGGAATGACGTGTTCTGCCATTCTAGAAGATCCCAATGGTGCTAACAAGGAAAATCTTGATCCTGATGATTCGGATGATTGGCTACATAAAAATGACAGCTATATACCTCGATTTAATACACAAAAAACATCAAGCCTTCAATAGGAGGGAGAAAGCTTAGTCCTGGGTGAGACCATTCTTGTAATTCTATGAATTTCACTCTATTTGTAGTGCGCGCCAATGTTGGCGTCAATCATAAACATACACATTGTAATGAGTTGTTTCCTTGTAACCAGGTGAATTTACTCAATGTCAAAGTATACAAAAACCTACTGTTCGTCAGGTCATTCCATATATCGACTATACCGAATTCGATAGTGAATTATTCGAGCCAACAACTAAAGATGGAGTCGACAACGGTGAGTTCTCATAAATCATTTGATAGTTAATATAGTTTATAAATTTAATAAATATACCGTCACATGCATAATCAACCATCATTCTATAGGTCATCTTGAGGATGCAGAAGGTGCAGACAATTATTTTGATGAGGCCAATCAAGTTCTGGAGGATGATGGATACGAGTCATATCGTGTTGATGTTAGTGGTGTTAACGGGATTGGTACCGATGATCCACACGACCGTGTGTACCATAAACTACTGAAGACACAACATGTCTTCAAAAAAGTGCCTGATTGCCAACACTGCCAAACGATAAGGTTTCAATTCGAGTCTTCTGGGTTCTATTGTAGGGAGAAAAAGATAAATGTTAAGATTTCGACAGTGCCTACCGAGTTAATACGGTTGTTTACCAGCCAACTGCATAATGATGTAAAGTATTTTAGAAAGCATATATGGTACTTCAACTCCCATTTCTCATTCATGAGCCTTGCAGTGACCCTTGACCGATGAGTCAGCATTGTAGCAATTATTGGTGTGTACACATTTCGTGTGCACGGCACATTGTACCATCGCTTGGACCATTTGGTTCCAGGTTCTCAAGGGCCTCACCATATGTAGCTTTACTTTTATGATACAGAAGATGCTGATGCTCTCGCTCAAAGGGTTCGAAGATCTCCTATCCTTGATATCAACCTTGTTTGGGTCATTCTAGGTATTTTGGCATAGAATCCATATGTACAGACCTTCAACAAAGTTAGATCCATGCCTAATCTAGATGATTACATGATTGAGCTCAACACTAGTGTAACTCCTGACCAACGAAGATATAATGCCCCAACGGCCTCACAGGTTGCTGCTATCTAGTTAAAAGGGGATGATCCAATGAGAACTTTTGATAGGCATGTCATGGTACGTGCCAAAATTGAGAAGCCCAGCTATATCAAAGCATACCATGATTGTTATGATCCTTTGTCGTATCCTTTATTTAACCCTAATGGGGAGACTGGGTGGAACCTGAAAATGCCATACGAGGATCCCAACAAGAATCCTTGTAATGTGGAAATGGATGAAACATGTGAGGCGCCAACTTTTGCTAATGTGCGTACAAACGAAGAAAGAACTTTTGATGATCCTCCGGGTACATGTGACTTTTGTCAAATAATTTTTAAAGTTTATGCCCTTATGTATTGTATTTATATATTAATATGTAAGTTTTGACACAGAGAACGAGGTTGTTGACAATGATGTAGACAATGAAGATGATAATGGTGTTAATAGCAGAACTAGCAATGGGAAAAAGGGAAAATTTGTCACAACAAGGGAGTACTATTGCTTTAGGCTGCAGGTTAGAAGGGAACTTCTAAACATCATCTTGTTCAGAGGATGATTTTTCCAGCAATGGGCCATTGACATGTACATCAAAATCGAGTCTATGAGACTCGATTGGTACTCAAACCCTGAGAACCAAAAAAAAATATGGGCCGAGCTATACCAGGTAAATGGTATGACATATTTACACGACTATTGACACTGTCGCTCATCTAGGATTCAACAGATAAGTTATTTGATCATGTTGTTATTTAACAATTGCAGGGAGTGGTTGATGTGCTTTCTTATGGAGAGACAAGTGGTTCGTCAGTTGGTAAGAGGGTTGTGCTACCTCGCTCTTTTCTTGGAGGTAATCGCGCCAAGCAGCAAAGGTTTCTGAATGCAATGGCTTTTGTCCAATGTTTTGGGAGAACAGATTACTTCATCACAATAACCTGCAACCCATACTAGGATGAGATAACAAAAAATCTTGAACCTGGCTAGTTACCGCCGGATCGTTCGGACCTTGTCGCAAGAATCTTCAGGGATAAGCTGCGAGACATGCTGGATCTTTTTGTGAAGAAAAAATATTTTCGGGAGGTTCAGGCATATGCGCACGTCACTGAGTTTCAGAAGAGGGGACTACCACATGAACACATCTTACTGATCATGAAGTCAGATAGTAAATTGACAAACCTAGATGAGTACGATAATGCGATTTGCGCAGAGATACCAGACAAGGCCAAATACCCTGTGCTGCATCGTCTTGTCATCAAGTATATGTTGCACGAACCATGTGGCAAACTGAACAAAAATTTTGCTTGTATGGTGGATGGAGAGTGTCGCTTCAACTATCCTCGACAGTTCAAACAGGCAACACAATAAGGGAATGACTCGTACCCTTTGTATAGGAGGAGAGATAACGGATGGCGTGTCAAGATTAGATATGCGGAGTTAGACAATAGGTGGGTGGTCCCATACAATCCAGGACTACTTATGCGGTATAACTATCACATTAATGTTGAAGCTTGTGCAAACATCAAATCTGTGAAGTACCTATATAAGTATGTGTATAAAGGATAGGACTGTGCATCTTTCTCGGTTGATCCATCTGGGGAAATAAATAAGATATGACAGTTACAGGGATGCCAGATACGTATCACCACTAGAGGTTATACATTCGATTCTTGGTTTCCCACTTTTCAATATCTATCCAACAGTTTTGCAGCTCCAACTTCATCTTCTTAACATGCAATATGTCATGTATGATGAGGATGGTAATCTCAAGGATGTTGTCAATCTTTCATCTTCTTCTATGACAACTCTTACGGAGTATTTAAAAATGAATCGCGTAGACCCGGATGCAAGGAAATTGCTATACAAGGAGTTCCCTGAACACTATTGCTGAATAACGGGACAAAATGTATGGCAGAAAAGAAAAACAAAGAGAGGGTAGGTTGGACGGGTTGTGTATGCTCACCCTGTAGAGGGGGAGAGATACTACTTGAGAGTGCTTCTCAACCACGTGCGAGGGGCAACCTCATTTGAAGATTTGAGGACTGTGTTTGGTACCACATACTCTACTTTTAGAGAGGCATGCGAGAAGAGGGGCTTGTGGAGACGGACAAGTCACTTGACGATTGCTTGAATGAAGTATCCACTTTCCAAATGTTATCTGCTCTGTGCCGATTATTTGCAACCATACTGGTATTTTACGAAGTCACCAATATCCTACAACAGTAGAGCAGATGGTGCTACGAGACATACGTGATTTGCTTCATTCCATGGGGAAGGATATCACAGATTATGGCCTTCCCGAGATCAATGATATAGGTAATTTTTTTTATACTGGCACGTTTTATATCTTATTAATTTACATTCGCACCACCCATCAATAGTTTCATAATGCATCTATTTGTTTTCACCAATCAGGTGAATGTTGCAACGACGTACTGATAGAGATTAGAGAGGAACTTAATGTGCCAGTGGAACAAGACCATTTAGACATATACACATTCCTTAATGATGAGCAATGTGAAGGATTTGATGAAACCATTGATCATGTAACTAATAAGAAGAGCCATGTATTTTTCATCGATGGTCTAGGTGGCACTGGAAAGACCACTCTATACAAGGCGCTTCTTGCTAGAGTGCGATCCAAGGGATTAATAGCAATTACAACTGCGACGTCTGGTATAGCGGCATCGATATTGCCTGGAGGACGTACTACGCACTCGAGATTTAAAATCCCCATTAAGATTGCTCACAACAGTATGTGCAACTTCACAAAGCAAAGTGGCACTGCGGAATTGCTTTGCATGGCGTCCTTAATTATTTGGGATGAAGCTGCAATGACAAAGCGTCAAGCTATGGAGACACTTAATAGGTCTCTTCAAGACATTATGGGTTGATCATTGCCATTTGAAGAAAAATATTGTGAGTTATTGTCTTTGGCGGTGATTTCAGACAGGTTCTTTTCGTAGTGACATGTGGGACAAGGGCCCAGATAACTGATGCTACATTGCAGAGATCATATTTATGGAAAAATATTAGGAAGATACGGTTGTAGCGTAACATGAGGGCTCAATCTGATCCATGGTTTTCAGATTATCTCCTTAGGATTGGAAATGACACTGAAAACACTATCAGAGATAATTACATTCGTTTGCCTGATGAAATTGTGATTACTTATGGGGATAGCAAGGATTCATTAAACGAATTAATTAATCTTGTATTTCCCTTGCTTTATGATGAAAAGAATACAAGCTCTGCAGCTTATATGAGCACACGGGCCATTTTTATCTCCTAAAAATGATTATGTGGATATGCTGAATGCAAATATGATTAACAGATTTCCAGGACAGACCAAGGTTTATCATAACTTTGACTCTGTTGATGATGACTCTCACAATAGCCATCCTCTAGACTTTCTTAATTCCAACACTCCAAATGGTCTTCCACCACATGAGCTCATAGTAAAATTCAATTGTCCCATGATTTTTCTTCGCAACCTTGATCCTAATAATGGGTTATGCAACAGAACTAGACTGATGGTAAGAGCATTTCAAGATAATGCAATTGATGTTAAGATTGTTGGTGGACAACATGCTAGCAAAAGTGTATTCATCCCACGGATCCCTTTGTCTCCCTCCGATGATATATCTCTTCCTTTCAAATTCAAGAAGAAGCAATTTCTAATTTTCTCAGTTCGCAATGACCATTAATAAATCACAAGGACAAATCATCTCAAATGTTGGGATTTATCTTCCAGAGCCCCTTTTTTTACATGATCAGTTGTATGTTGCATTGTCAAGGAGTGTGTCAAGGCAAACAATAAGGATTTTGGCCAAGCCAAAACAAGAAGTAGACACCACAGTGAAGAGCACTAGGAATATTGTGTATAAAGACGTTCTTGACTGGTGAGCAAAGGTAGGTTCGCATAATCAAAATTAATTCAAAAACAAAATCTAGAAGATAGTAAATTGCTGATCGAAATGTTACTCACCTACATCCTCTTGTTTTGTATAGCACGCCATCACCATTCAGGTGGAATATTGTGTGATTATCTTCTCCATTTAGGTGGAAGGCAACAATTTTTGCTACATCTACTGATGTACCAACAAAATGAGTGTGAAAGCAATATTTCTAGCGGCGCACGAGAATTTTTTAAGTGTATCATAAATGCTAAATATTAGGGTAGTTATTTACCTGCTGGGTATATTCTATACATATATCAAATGTTTTATTTTTATACTTGTTTATGCCCGCAACAAATTAATAGAATAACACTATACTTTTTAAGATATTTTTTCCTCGTATATTTATATTGTATGCTGAAGTGGTTATATATAATTAATTATGGTCAAGATTTATTGTACTCGCACAATATCATATTATATTATTGTACTTTGCGTGAAATATATTTGATATACGACATGAATTGAATTAAAGCTCAATTGCGCAGATCATAGAAAAATATATTTTTTGCTAACATGAAATTTTAAAAGTTATTAAAGACATAGAATTTCATCGTAACGTTTAGCACGGACGGGCATATTAGTAGTCACTTTAATCGGATCATTGTGTGAGTATGCCTATGTCTATGCGTTACGTGGGAAAATGCTAATTCGTAATCAATCGCGCTTTCGGAGCAGCACACCATCAACTCAAATTTTCTATTTTTGGCCCGTATGACTTGGGGCACATTTCCTTTTTTTTAACCCGTTTGATGATCAGGCTTTTTTAATTTTCTTTTCGATTTTGGTCTTCTGTATGTTTGTAGCGCACGCCGAATTCGACTGGAGGCAAGCCAGACACATGGGCCTCATAGCCCACCTGCGTGTTTGTTTTTTGCAAAATATCTTTTGAATTCATTTTAGTTTTTTTACATGATGGAAATGATTTAAATATTCGGCTTTCTGTCAATAAGCCACACGACCATAAATTTATTCAACAAATAAAAAACAGATATTGGGTAATGAGACAAACCTCCGACTGCTTCTTATTATTAGCTAGCGATAAACCACATTTGTTCTAGCCAACAAATCTAATGGAACTACGGCACCCATAATGGATTAAGAGACCCTTGGTTACCAATTTCAAAGTTTAAATTCGTTTTAAATTTATACATACAAAGTTTATACTCATATATGTGTAAAATATCTATGTATAATTCTTTTCTATTGTAATAAAATTCTATGTATCAACTTTTTTCTAGGCGGGACTAACACGATGCTATATTTGTTTCAAGTTTATTCTTATAGATTTTGTACGTACTATGAAGTATGTGTATAACTTTTTTGACAGCCCAACAAGGCTTATGTAATTTAACCTGCTGTGTCCAACTAACACACAACTACACAAAGCACAACTCAGGCCATTCTATGAGCCGCAAAGCCCACTAACAGCCTAGCTCCTCTGTTGGTGTCCCCTTTGTCCATGACAACCACACTCTATGGTAAGAACAATTTCTTAAGAATTGAGCCTAGAGAGGAGGAAGAAAAGGAAGAGGAAAAGAAGACAGCAAAGCAAACCCCATGGATGCAACTAATGGGCTGGGCCTACTCTGTATCTCTGATGCAATCCTGTAAGGAATAAGTCTATTTGTCTCTCTTATCTCTTGTCCCTGGTTGAATCACCTTCCTCAATCACAAAACCGGGTATAACATCTCTCTCATCTTTTAAAACCAGTGCAAATCGACGTGTTCAGTGGTTTGGGAAACGGTTTCATTCTATGTGACGCTCATGGGACCCACACGCCAATAAGAAACAAATAAAACATTAACAATCCCACAAGTCAGTCATCCTAATCTTCTTTTCTTTTTCCTCATCTCTCTCTCCCCTCTCTCTCTGGCCAGCGACGATAGTGGGCAGCGTCACTGGGGCAGCAGTGGGAGTTTCGACTCCTGTGGGAGCCTATGGCGAAGGAGAAGCTCAAGCTCCGCAGCGGAGAGGGGCGCCGCCACCATGGCGGGGTGAGGGGGCACAATGTAGAGCCGGTGCATTCCGGGGAGGAGGACGTGAAGCCACATGAGGGCGAGGCAGGGGAGGGACCGACGGGCAGGGGTGAAAGCCCGTAGATGTCGCCTAGAGGGGGGTGAATTGGCGTTGCTGAAAATTTCTTGAATCACAGCGGTTAAATTCAATAGGGATTGGAACTTCCTGGCAAGAACACTGGAACTTCCTGACAACTAATGTTGTCTGGAACTTCCAATGTTCGTTTCAGGAACTTCCGGTGTTCTAGCACGATGAGGTTAAAGTCTCGATTCTCAGGATACCCCAAGACGTGCCGAAGTGCAGGAGGTGAAGTGAATCAACAGGAAACAGAATGACACAAGGAATGACACAAATCGTACACAAGTGAGACAAGAGATTTTTTTTCTGAAGTTCGGATTACAATAATCCTAATCTCCCTTGAGGAACTCCGAAGAGCTGGGTCTCGATTAACCCCTTACCTCACCAAGAAAAACCCCAGGAGAAAGTCCCTGGTTTTCAATGCAACATCCCTAGGTCCTTCACTAGGATTCAAGTGACCACAAAGATCCCTAACTTGAATCCCTTGTGAACACCACGGATGAGGATTGCTCTACCAAGACAATCTCCGAAGGCTCAACTCGGATTTCCACTCAAATTACCTCTTTTTCTTACGGAGGCGAAGAAGACCTTCACAAACTTTCCCGGGTTATCCATACACTCTTGAATGCTCGCGAGCGACACCTATCCATCTAGGAGGTTGCCCTCCAAAAGTAACAAGCACCAAATGGCTGCCCACGAAGATCTTCAGGTGCTCAAGTCATCCTAGCCCTCTCAACATCACCAATTGTTAACGACGGATTTTGGTAATCGACTTGGAAAGAAAAGAGGAAACCGAAGCAGAGAGGAAGAATTGATTTGGAGTCGGACCCGGCTTCGTATCGGACCCGGTAACCGTATCGGACTGGGGAGGTGTTGCTATAAAGAGCGTATCGGCCGATACGGATTTGGTTTGGTAGTGGGCCGATACGGGTTGTGAGTTGACAGTGTCAACGTGGGCTTGGTCTGGGCTCAAAATAAGCTTCAAGGAAGTTGCCAAATAGAGATAAAGCTCGGTTTTAGGCAATTGTATCTTGTAAATTAAGTAGTGTAGATTTAATCTGTGGCTTAAGTCTGCCGCAAGGACTTGTTTGTTAGTTGTAGATAAGATCGTGCCCTACAAGGGTTCTGTTGTAACCTTGGGTATAAATATCCCGATAGTTTGTACATGTAAACTCTCTCTCTCAATCAATCACACAATCAAATCAATCTACTTTCGGCGCATCGCCAATCCTCGTAAGAGGTCTTCTTCGACGAGTTCTTGCTTCCTCGGAGCAGAGGTAAGAACTCGTCCCCGACGATCTGCATCGTCGGGGCTAACGTGTCGCTTTAGACACGTTAAGCCTCGATGATGTGATCGTCGATTATCATGTCTTGAATAGTTTTGACAGGTATCTTAATTAAGCCTTGCCAGCGGTTTACTCGCTTTAGGGTTTATTGCCGATGATGGTTTAATTCTTATGCTTGGCTAGATTGTTCAATACAGCTGCCATCCCCAAAAGCAATCGACGTCTTGATTTTCTTTGTGTTAAGTCTCAATTCACACTTCGAGTTGCCATCGACCTTAGTCCTGTTCTGAGATCTAACACGAAGCCTGTTTTCGGTTGTAATTAAGGATAGTGCCGGGGTTTTAGCCGGTCTTATCTAACATATGTGATTGCTTTATGTTTCTTGCATGTGTTTGCCACTTATATGTGCAGATCGATAAGTATAGATATGTTGATCGTGAAGTAATCTTAAGATTTCTTTATGGTTGATGTGTTTATACTGGCCGATTGGCTCGTATAAGTTTGCACTAGAGTATTAGCTGGTGTAGTTACCTTTGTTATCCTTATCGGCCGATATTATTAGTTGAGATCTACATATCAATGAAGGCCGATAAGATTAGATTCATGTTTTACTTATTTTCTAAGTGAGCCGATATAGCTTTGCCCTATCGGCTGGGCTATGACAATGTGTCATCGGTCTGTTGATCGATCGGCCGTTGTTCTCTGACTTGGTTTACTTGTTTCTTATTGATTGCAGATCAAATCAACTGGCACGCTCTACTTACGACTAGGCAAGCCATTTGGACCTGCACCGGAGTTAAGCAGATCTCCCAGGCCGTCGTGGTAACGCGGAACCCGTTTGGTTGTTGGACGGGTCAAAATTCTGCGCCAACACCAATCCTAACCACCATCCTCAATTCTCACTCAATCCCTCTTGGGAAACTCAAGAACAAGGTGGAGGGAGCAAGAACACCATGGGAGAAGCTACGAGATAAAAACGAAAGTTGAATTGTCAAAAGTGAGCTACGGGAGGTGTGGGGAATATATAGGCTTGCAATGACGTCATGTAGCCGTTACTCACATTTTGGACTGGAAAGGTGCCACAAGGTTTCGGGCCAGGGTGCCAGGAACTTCCGGCCAACACTTAGGATTTTTGGTTGTATCGTGGTGCCAGGAGGTTCTAGGCCAGGGTGCTTGGAACTTTCGGCCCATCCTTGTTGTTTGAACCCAAGCCGGTGCAACTGTTGTGCAAAAGTGTCTTAGGCAACCATTTGGAACCCCTCTTTATAGTACGGCTTTCCTATACTCAAGATCAAAATGCAAAAGAAATTTTAAGTAAAACTCTGAGTCTTCTCGCCTCTTTTGCAATATGTTTGTGGGGGTCTCCTTGCACACCTAAGCACCTTGGGACTAATTATATGCACTTATCTCAATAAAGTTATTAGTCCCTTAACTATTTTGTTGTTAATCATCAAAACTGAAAGGGTCACTTAGGCCTAGAAGAGGTGAATAGGCTAATTTAAAAGTTGAGTAAATGTGGAAGTTGGGATTTTCGGATATATCCGAAGAGCTTCGGATATTTCCGGTAGCTTTGGATATTTCCGAAAATGGCAAAGCAGCAACAAGCACAATAAAGAAACTGGATCTAGTAGGCACAAACCCTAATAGCAAGCACATCCAGCAGCTAAACCTATTTCAACACAAGCATGCAAAGCCATAGGAAGGGAGAGGGAAAGTGATATCACTGAGGTTCTTGCAAGATGAGTTGTTTCCCGAAGTTCGAATCCTTGAGGGGATTCTAGTCTCCGTTGAGGAGCTCACAAAGAATCGGGTCTTCGCAAACCCTTTCCTCAAGAGATCACACAAAGCACTCCTCCTTTCACTAGTGGTATCTCTTCCCTTTCGGAGGTGAGATCCGACCTTCACAAACTTCTCCCGGCCAACCACAAGTAGATAGGTGGCTCAAGAGTGACACCTAGCCGTTTAGGAGTCCTCAACCTTCAAGAGTAAAAGATGAAGCAAGAATCTCTTGGGGATAAAACTAGTGCTCAACAAATCTTCCCGAAGTCAACACCAAGCACTCACACGAACTCAAATCCACAACTTTCTCACACACACGAAGTCAAGACTTGAAAATCGGTGGAGAGGAGAAATGAGAGAGTAAGGCTCAAAGTGGATCTCAATTCAAAGCAATCCAAGGACAAAAGTATTCAATGGAACCAAGTGCCTTGAATTGGAGGGGGGGTATTTATAGCCACACCCTCAATTCTGTTCGTTGGTGGGCAAAGATTCCCTTTTTTCGAAAGTTCCAAAACGTTTTTAGAAACTTCTAGAAAGCACCAATACAAGAAAAATCAACTTGAAGCACTGTTCGGATATTTCAGAAAAATTTCAGAAAATTCTAAAAACCACCGGTACCAAACAGGCACCTTTGGAAATTTCCGAACCTCACTTCGAAAAAATCCGAAGATCACCGGTACCGTGAACAGGCTTTCCAACACAATTTGGAAATTTTTGAAACTTGTTCGGAAACTTCCGAAAAAGACCAATACTGAAATTGCAAGCTTCGGAAAATTCCGAAGAGGCCTTCGGAAATATCCGAAAAACACCAGTACCATTTTTCGAAGGCAACAACACTTCGGAAAATTCCAAAGCTAATTTTAGAAAGCTCCGAAAACCACCAGTACACAAATCTAAGGAAGAGAACCACTTCAACAAAGACTTTTGAGCATTTTTCTTATCCCTAGATATCAAAGCAACATCCCCCTTAATAGTACGGCTTTTCCAATGATTCAAACAAATGAAAACTTACATTTTACCATTTGCACATATGTCGTATCCCATCGTTTTATCCACCTGAATGGGTTTTTCTTTGAACATCGCTTCACCGAGAACTAACATTCCTTAACTCATACTTAAATAAGTTGTTAGTCCTCTCTAATTGTATTGTTATTAATCACCAAAATAATTAGGGGCCTAGATGCACTTTCAATCTTTCCTTTTTGGTGATTGATGACAATACTATTAAAACAAAATAGAGAATGTATAAAATTAAGATTCGGGTTCAAAATTTTAGTAGGATGGCTCCCCCTATAGGTATGCATTAGAGGCAAGTAGAGAGCTTCCCCTAAAACTGTGCACCCACCAATAAGCTCATACAAGATTCATAATGAAATTGAGTCTACAATGCATATGACGTCCTTCATCCACACCATTAGACAAAAGGATAAATTACATTACATCACATAGCCTGAAACAAGAAAATCCAAAGTCTCATGAAAGCATAAAAATAAATGATACAGATCTAAAACAAATAAAGGCAAACAAAGTCTCATGCATCCAGATTTTAAAATTGTTCAACCAACTAGATAGAAAGATAATTCTCCCCCTTTGGCATCAAGACACCAACAAAGGAGGTGGAAGCACCGATCAAATGAAAGGAGCTTAAGGAGGATCTTGCAGTGAAGGAGGAGGGTAGCCAAAACCAAAATCAAAGTCTTGAGGGAGACTAGCAAAGGGATCCTCAAACTCCTTGTCCTCTGCCTCTTCCTCTTCTGCCTCATAGCCAGAGGTGAAGGAGGCATATCTATCTTAGCTTGCATGGCCTTCACACATCGAGTCATCCTCTTCAACTCGTTGTGCACCTTACGATTCATTTTGGCCTCTGAAGAACAAAGGTTGTCTCCGCATGATGCGGAACAAGGGAGAAGGCTCCCGGCGAGCGACAGGGGCAGCCTGTGGAGTAGTGGAGGTAGATGGGATGTCAGGCCCCCTTGCCCTGGAGGAAGTGGAAGCCCCTGCAGAAGAGACAGTGCCCAAGTGAAGAATGATCTTGGTATGAGGGACTTCCTTCACAAAGGTGAGGCCGGTGACATGCTCAATCATCTTCATGATGTGAGAGCATATCCAAGACTCTTGCGGTGCATGTACAAGGAAAACCTGATCTGCCACACAAAGTCAAAGGTAGAGAACTGAGTGGGAGGATGATCAAACATCACAAGGACATTGCGAGAATAGGCGTTGATGTTGCTGGCATCCCCGTCCTTGGGCACAAGCATCTTCCTCAAAATACGATTGAGGAGAGCATGGAAGAGCTTGAGACCCTTGGTCTTTCCGGGCACACCACCAGCCCCATGAGCATACAGGCGAAGAATGGCACTGTCACTGGAGGTGGGATGGTTGTGAAGATTCTCCCAGTATTGTTGCCGCCTCATATCAAAGCCCTAGAAAGCACCAAGATCTTCATAGGTGATAGAATACCACTAACCCTCGGTCATCCAGTGGAGTGTGCGGGCATTGTCCGACTGAAAGAAGACCATTGCATAGAATTCAGCAGCGATTTCCTCACACCAGTCATACTGAAGAGCCATGAATGGCTTGACATCCTTGTAGTCACACACTATAGTGACGTCATCAAGGGTGGGATCCTTCAGAGAGGCAAAGTAGTCCCAATCCACAAATTGCACGGGAAGGGTGCGGCTGGATCGGGGCAAAATGACGGTCTCATAGAAATCCTGCTGAAAGAAGTTCCAGAAATGGTAGTCTGAGGAAAATTGCCGCTCTGACTAGGGATCCTCTTCACGGCGTGTAAGCACATCATCGGATTTGATGCACTAGTTGATGACATGCCTCGCATGGTGAGGGTCCCTCGTGGGGGTGCACGACGAGAGGATCAATGACGCTCGAAGCATCATGCTGGGGAGGCTGCGTACCCCGGGAGAAGCCCTCACCAGTGGAATGACGAGAAGGCCAAGAGGAGCCCTCGACGGAGGACCAACAGGACGGAGAAGAAGCCAAAGACCGTGTCACACAATGAGGAGGAATGGTGCTTCCCCTGGCCACATTTGCAATTTGAGGTTGCCCGGCGTCCGCGTCGAACCACTCCTGATCCAAAGGCTCGGATGCAAAAGGGGAAGCATCCCGGGAACTCTTGGAAAGATGTCGGTTGGCGATGCTTTTGCGCATCCTTGGAAAAAGATATGGAAAACAAGGTGTTAAGGAGTGACAAACAGAAGAAGAAGTAGAAATAGTGAACAAAATCATGCGACAGGTAGTGGTTTGGCTCGGTTTGAGCCTTTTGGATATTTCCGAAGAGGGCTTCAGAAAATTCTGAAAGGGCCAAACCGTTCCCTAACCCTAGATCCCAAACGAATCCACCATGGGAAACCTACGTATTTGGAGCTACACAACATAGGGCACTAGAAGAACATCTCCACCGAAAAAAATCAAGGATTGAAACAAGTAGATACACGGATCGGATATGGAAAACAATACCTCAAAAATGAAGAAATGTTGAGAAGAAAGGTTGAGGAAGGGAAGCCCCATGGACCCAAGATTGCTCCCACAAGATTGGAAGTGGATGAGAGCACCAAGAGCAAGTCGTGATATGTACAAGTTGCCACAAGGTGATATGCAACCTACACTAACAAACAAAATGCATGCAATAGATCAAGCCACATTCCGAGAATCCAAGATATTTACTTCACTTCTCAACTCAAAAAACCTACTTTCATCTAGAGGCTTGGTAAAGATATCCGCCAATTGTTTGTCGGTTCTCACATGTTGGATGTCTATGTCGCCACTTGTGGAATGGTCTCTCAAGAAATGGTGGCAAATATCTATGTGTTCGGTTCGGGAGTGTTGGATGAGGTTGTTGGCTATTTTGATGGCACTCTCATTGTCACATAGGAGTGGAATTTTGCTCATAGTGAGGTCATAGTCTCTCAAGGTTTGTTTCATCCAAAGTAATTGTGCACAACAACTCCTCCTCAAGACGTATTCCGATTCGGTGGTGGATAGAGCGACGGAATTTTGCTTCTTGGAAGATCAATAAACAAGGGACCTACCCAAGAATTGGCAACTGCCCGATGTGCTCTTCCTATCCACTTTGCACCCGGCATAATCCGCATCGGCATAACCAATGAGATTAAACCTCGCTCCCTTAGGATACCAAAGGCCAAGGTTTGTAGTGTGCACTAAATATCTAAGAATTCCCTTCACAGCCACAAGGTGACACTCCTTTGGAGCGGCTTGAAATCTTGCACCCATGTACACACAAAGCATTATATCGGGCCTAGACACACAAAGGTAAAGCATTGAGCCAATGATGGAATGGTATATCTTTTGGTCGATGTCTTTACCTTGCTCGTTGAAGTCTAGGTGCCCATTTGATGGCATAAGTGTGTGAATTGGCTTGGCACTCTCCATATTGAACTTCTTGAGCATGTCCTTCAAATACTTCGTTTGGCAAATGAATGTTACTTCCTTGAGTTGCTTGATTTGAAGATCAAAGAAGAACTTCAATTCGCTCATCATGGACATCTCAAAGCACTTAGTCATCATTCTACTAAACTCTTCACTAAAAAACTTGTTAGTAGAGCCAAAATTAATGTCGTCTACATATATTTGGCACACAAAGATATCATGATCATGTCTTTTAGTAAAAAGAGTAGAATCAACTTTGCCAATCTCAAAACCATTTTTAATAAGAAAATCACGAAGACATTCATACCATGCTCTTGAGGCTTGCTTAAGTCCATAAAACGCCTTGTGAAGCTTATAAACGTGATTAGTATACTTTGGATCTTCGAAGTCCGACGGTTGCTCTACATACACTAACTCATTGATTGGACTGTTAAGGAATGCACTCTTCACGTCCATTTGGTAGAGCTTGAAATCAAGCTTAGTAGCATAGGCCAATAAAATGCGAATTGACTCAAGTCTAGCTACCGGCGCAAAGGTTTCACCAAAATCTAAATATTCAATTTGGATAAACCCTTGAGCCACTAACCTTGTTTTATTCCTTACCACCGTATCATTTTCATCTTGTTTGTTGTGGAAGATCCATTTTGTTCCAATCACGTTTTGCCTTGGTCTTTCCACCAATGACCACACTTGATTCCGAGTGAAGTTGTTCAACTCGTCTTGCATGACCATCACCCAATCCGGATCTCGAAGTGCTTCTTCTACCCTTAGAGAAGACACAAAAGAGTAATATTCACAAAAATTTGCAACTCGAGATCTAGTGGATACTCCTTTGTTGATATCACCTAGAATGTTGTCGGTGGGGTGATTTCGTTGGATGCTTTGGTGTATCCTTGGGTGTGCAAGGTTGATTGGTGAAGATGGCACATGCATGTCTCCTCCATCATGATCCAAGTTTGAGGGTGAGGGATCATTGCCTTGGGTAGATGTAGATGGCTCCACTTGTGTCGAGGGAGAGGGTCAATGTAGTTGCTCCCTAGGACGGACATCTCCTAGAGCCAACCTCTTGATAGCCTCACTAGGATCCTCCTCATCACTTAACATATGTGAGTCAACTTGCTCTACATGAGAGCTATTAGTCTCGTCAAATGTCACATCACCCGCGATCTCAACAACACCGAAGGTTTTGTTGAAAACACGGTATGCTCACTCATTTGACCCATACCCAAGCAAGAACCCACCATCAACTTTAGGAGCAAAATTTGAGGATCTTGCCTTCTTGTTAAGAATGTAGGACCTACTACGAAAACACGAAAATAGAAGACATTTGGTTTGCTACCGGTAAGAAGCTCATAGGGAGTCTTCTTAAGAAGGTGATGAAGGTAGAGACGGTTGATGGCGTGGCATGCGGTGTTGACGGCTTCGGCCCAAAAGCGGTCTAAAGTCTTGTATTCGTCCAACATGGTCCCCACCATCTCGATGAGAGTCCTATTCTTTCTCTCGGCTACTCCATTTTGTTGAGATGAATATGGAGCCGAGAATTCATACTTGATTCCTTCTTCATCACGGAAGCTCTCCATGCATGTGTTCTTGAACTCATTGCCATAGTCGCTTCTAATGTTCTTGATCTTGAGGCCAAACTCGTTTTGGGCTTTTCTTGCAAACCACTTGATTATGCCTTGCGTTTCGCTCTTGTCATGCAAAAAGAATACACACGTGAAGCGTGAAAAATCATCAACAATTACGAGACCATATTTGTTACCTCCAATGCTTAGATAAGCAATTGATACAAAGTGGTCCATGTGAAGAAACTCCAATGGTCTTGTGGTAGTCATTATGTTCTTGGCCGGATGAGAGCTCCAACTTGCTTCCCGGCTTGACATGCGCTACACACCCTATTCTTCTCAAATTGCATATTGGTTAGTCCAAGGATGTGATCGCCTTTTAAAAGCTTGTGAAGATTTCTCATACCAACATGGGCCAGCCTTCGATGCCAAAGCCAACCCGTGTTGGATTTAGCCACTAAGCATGTCTCAAGTTTGGTTTTATCCGAGGAGAAATCCACAAGATAAATTTTTTCCTTGAGAACACCCTTAAAGACTACAGAAGAATCATTCCTTCTAAACATGGTTATATCAACATCGGTGAAAAGACAACTAAAACTCATAGAGCATAATTGAGAAACAGACAAAAGATTATAGTTTAGAGATTTTACAAGGAGGACATTTGAAATGGAAAAGTCATTTGAGATTACAATGTTACCCAATCTCATTACTTTTCCCTTTCAATTGTCCCCATAGATGATGTTGTCATGCGAAGTGCCATTTGGATCAAGAAAAGAAAACATTGACTCTTTTTCAGTCATGTGATTGGTGCAACCACTATCAATCACCCAACTTATTCCACCGAAGATATATTCCTACAAAAGATCAATTTCTAGTTTTAGGTACCCATATTTGTTTGAGTCCTCTCATGTTAGTCACAAGTGCCTTAGGAACCCAAAGCACTCTCTTGATAGAAACATTTTTGTCGCTAGCGCCAACATACTTAGCCACAACACGATCATTAACATTCTTCCTAAAAACATAAGAAGCATCAAAAGAATTTTGCGAAGCATAATCATTAGGAAGAATACTTTTGGCCTTAACAAAGTTGTTAGGATCGTGTGGCTTCTTAAGCATCACACTTTTGTCCACCTTCCCTTTAGGTGGAGGGAGATACCCAAGTCCTTCATGATTGGAGTTGTCCCTTTGATAGCCTAGGTACTCCTTTAGGGCCTTACTACCCATGTGGACTTAAGAAGGCCATTGTTGAGGAGTCCCATAAGCTTCTCATTTTACTTAGCCAAAGCACTCAAAGATTTGGAGTTAGTCGCATAAGCATCAATATCAATATCCTTACACCTTGAGCATGGTTCATTGCTTGGAACAACCTTAGAACAAGATGACTCGCTAGGGAGAGAGACAATATTCTTTAAGATTTCGAACTTCTCTTCAAGGGAGAAGTAAGCTTTATCTAAGCTATCCACTCTCTCTTGAAGTTGTGAGCTCACCACCTCAAGATTAGCGTCAGACTCTTTGGTTTTCTTGTAAAATCATACCAAGGTCTTATTTCTTTCTCTCTCCTTAACAAGTTTACCCTTGAGTTCATGAGTCCGCTCCTTCTCACGAATGAGCAAGGCCTCTTGCCTCTCAAGAGTTTCATATTGTTGTTCAATTCTCCTAAGCAACTCACTCAAGTATGGTAAGTATTCCTTTGTTATGGACTTGAACAAGTCCTCATCCATAACCTCATCAACCTCCTCCTCTCCATCACTAATAAGATCAATATTGAAAGATTTGAGAGGAGAAGGTACCTTAGACTTCTTTGTCATGAGACAAATAGGAACATCGTCATCACTTGTGTCGCTGAAGAGCCTAGGTGTAGAAGGTGATGTAGGCTTGATGGCGAAGGTGACCATTCCCTCATCATCGCTTAAACTCGACCCTGAATCATCGGACTCAAAGATCATCCTGATATGAGCTTGGCCTTTCCGCTCGCGCTTGCTATTCTTGTGCTTCTACCTCTTGTCACCCTTCTTCTCTTCCTTGATGTTGGAGCCATCGGCTATGAAATGTCCGGGCTCGTGACAATCATAGCACTTTTTTGTAGAGTGACTCCCACTTGACTTGTCGGAGGATCTCTTGGAAGAGCTCCCTTTGAAGAAGCCACTTCTCTTCATAAACTTTCCAAATTTCTTGATGAAGAGAGCCATCTCTTCATCTTCCTTTTCCTTCTTGCTTTTACGGCTTTCTTCTTCTTCTTCTTTTGCTTTCAATGCCAAGTATTCCTTCTTTGTGCTTGAGATTAAGATTTGGCTGATGTATTGGGTGACGTTCTTGGACTCTTGCTCAATCATGTCGTGGGCAAGAATACACCCGAGCAAATCATGAGGCATGAATGTCTTGTAGTCCGGACGCACACGTATGATTTTCACCAAGGTAGAGTTCCTTGGTGTGATAGCTCAGATCATTTTCATGACCATAACTTTATTGGTCATATCCTTAGAGCCAAGACCATTGATCTCATTGATATCTTGCTCAATTGGCCATACATGTCACTAGGACCTTCACCATCCAACATGACAAACCTCTCGAATTATCCCTTCAAGATCTCCACCTTGGATTCATGGACACTATTGGTGCCTTCATGAACATTCCGAAGAGTGTCCTATATCTCCTTGGCACTCTCGATACTGTCCACTTGATTGAATTCGCTTCCACTCAAGGTGCTAAGTATGGCATTGGTAGCTTGAGCGTTCTTGTGCTCATTCTCGTCGTCCTCCTTGGTGGAATCTTCAAGATTCTACAAAATATAGCCTTTTTTGACTATTCTCCAAATAGATAGGTTAATAGATTTCAATTGCATCTTCATCTTATGCTTCCAAGCGGCATAGTCTGTACTGTTGAAGCAGGGAGCATTGCCACTATATGTAGTCACATATAGATGGTGTGGAAGGGTAATCATAAGGAATTTTGGCTCCAGATGGTACCATTTCCTTCCATTCTCCATTTGACCCGACATGATCTCTCCAAGCGGTTAAGCCTAATAAGAAGATTAGGCTCTGATTCACTTGGACCTAGAGGGGGTGAATAGGCTAATTTAAAACTTGAGTAAATGCAGAAGCTGGGATTTTTGGATATATCCGAAGAGCTTCAGATATTTCCGGTAGCTTTGGATATTTACAAAAATGGCAGAGCAGCAGCAAGCACAATAAAGAAACTGGATCTAACAGGCACAAACCCTAACAGCAAGCACAACTAGCAGCTGTATACAGAAAATAGCCATACAAAAAAAAGATTATATCCATTACCTACCCATCTTTGTGCCACTGCATTGTTTTTTTCAGTTTTTGCATTGTTGAGTTTTGTGTTGCATCGTCGCGTCGTGACCGTTTAGAGTTTTGAGTTCTGGTCACATTTAATACCACTATCGTCGCTGCCGCCGTGTCTTTGTTGTTATCAGGACCTACGAAAACAGAATCATGTCGCCACTTCGTTTCGGGCATTTTTTGTCGGTTGGTTTTGGAGTTGCGTGTAGGATTTCTGTCATGTGGTTGTGCCCTATCCCGTGTCCGTGCTGTTGCTGTGTGGAAGATGGAAGGAGGAGATAAGATTAGATTAGATTGGTTTCTGTTTGGTTCGGGAAAAAAATAGTAGATTGGATGAGTTTTCTTTTTTTATCTACACCAAATTCGAACCTGCCGGTTTCCCTTCCACCTCACCACCGCATGCCTCCCAACCCATCTCCCCACTGTACGGTTGTTTCCTCTCTCATACCGTGAGTTGCTACACCATGGCAAAAAAAATTTTGGTGTCGGATTTGAGTTTCGTTTGCAAAAACGGAATCCATACGACGAGAGCATTCCATTTTTGTATAGATCGAATTTTAGGGCTTGGACTTTTACATTTGAGTTCTTGTAATCTTGCGTTCAGGTCCTTGAGTCATTTTTGCTTAAAAAGATCAAAAAAAGAAAAAAAAGACAGAAACGTGCTTAAAAAAAGAAAACAAAAGCCGCAAAAAACAGAACAAAAGGAAAGAAAAGAGAAAATCAGTTGTTATCTTTGAGTTTGGTTTTGTATATCAGAGTTGCGCTTGAGTTGTTCCTAGTGTTATCAAGTGGTATCAGAGCTTTCGTTGCTCGGTGAGTTTTTATCTATCTATGACCAAAAAATAGCCATAAAAAAAGATTGTATCCATTACCTAGCTATCTTTGTGCCATTACATTGTTCTTTTCAGTGTTTGTTTTGTTGAGTTTTGTGTTGTATCGTCAAGTCGTGTTGCTGGTCTTAGCGTCTAGTCGTTTAGAGTTTCAAGTTCTCGGCACGTCATTACCACCGTTGTCGTCGCGTCTTTGTTGTCGTCGAGATCTTCGAAAACAGAATCGTGTCGCTGTTAAGATTCCGTTTTTCTTGTTTCGGGCATTTTCTGTCCGTTGGTTTTGGAGTTGCGTCTAGGGTTTCTGTCGTGTGGTTGTGCCCTGTCCCGTGTCCGTGCTGTTGCTGTGAGAAAGATGGAAGGAGATTAGATTAGATTAGATTGGTTTCTGTTTGGTTCGGGAAAGAAATAGTAGATTGGATCAAATTTTAGTATTTGAACTTTTACATTTGAGTCCTTGTAATTTTTATATTTACATTTGAGTCTCTATAATCATGCATACAAGTCCTTGAGTAGTTTTTCCTAAAAAATCAAAAAAAGAAAAAAAGGCTGAGAGGTGAAAAAAAAGAAAACAAAAGGCGCACCGAAAAAAAAGAAAAAAAGATCAGGACAACCAGATCCCTGAGCATATCGAGTGGAGCTCAGGATTTATCAAGTACCGTTTTTCGAAGGAAACAGCACTTCGGAAAATTCCGAAGTTGATTTTAGAAAACTCTGAAAACCACCAGTACACAAATCTAAGGAACAGAACCACTGCAACAAAGACTTTTGAGCACTTTTCTCATCCCTAGATATCAAATCAACATCCCCCTTAATAGTACAGCTTTCCCAATGACGCAAACAAATGAAAATTTAAATTTTACCATTTGCAGATATGTCGTATCCCATCGTTTTATCCACTTGAACGGGTTTTGCTTTGAACATCGCTTTACCGAGAACTAACATTCCTTCACTCGTACTCAAATAAGTAGTTAGTCCTCTCTAATTGCATTGTTATTAATCACCAAAATAATTAGGGGCCTAGATGCACTTTCAAAAACCCACTTAGGGGGCTAGATGCACTATCAGGGGGGATGGCCGCCCACGGTGGAGAAGCTAGCCGTCAGGCGGGGGATAGCCGTCGCCTTCGCCGCGTGGGACACCACCTACCTCCTTAGCCATGACAGGGTCAACTTCCAGATGCCAGTGGGGCAGTTCGACAGGCTCAGGTCACTTGCCTGTGACACCCTCCTGTTCCTGCTCGGGCCATCGTCCAACCTCACCGACCTCACCTCCGCCTTCGTCGCTAAGGGCCTCACCGCCGAGGACCAGGTTGTGCACTTCGGCGCACACTCCATCGGGCTCTCTCACTACTCCTTCTTCATTTCTGAACACCTAGCCTCGTCGTTCGATATGGCTGTGACACTGGCCAACATCATGTGGAAATGGTAACCGACAAGCCCAATTGCTGGCAACGAACTGATAGTGGCCCAGGATGTGGTCACCCTGCAAACGCTCGACAATCGGTTCTACAAGAATGTGCTCGTGTGCAAGGTGTTGTCCCGTATGCGGAGGAGAAACTCGGCGGCTACGCATGTAGGGAGGACCTAGCTTGCTACGTCGCGTGCTGGGAGGATAACACCGACTGGGTACGCGTGGGGGAAGGAGTTGCTGGCCGTGCCGCGCACAGGGAGGAGCTCACCGGCCAGCTTGCCAAGCACTACTGCCACGGGCAAAGAAATACTCATGTCGATGGTATCCCACACCCCCGTCATCTAGATCATCAAGAAAGACGACAACGTCACCACTGCCACCTCTCCAACGACACACGACGCTCAGGCTGGCGGGGACAGCAGCAATAGTGGTGAGCTAATGATGAGTTGATGATTTACTCGATCCTAGGCTAACTGATGATGACTTATAGGTGGGTCTCACCTTTTTTTTTCTTACTATGATGCCACGTTGGCGCATAATGACCCGGTCAACGTGCCAAGCAGGATGAAACCGCTATTCAGACCACTCGAGAAGGTAAATTGATCCAGCTTTCATTGTTGAGGGAGCCTATTTTGTGGTTGAGGGATGCGATTCGACCAAGGGCAATAGTTGTGGGAAGCCAATTAGACTTATTCCATCCTCTAATCTACAGGCCAATGTATGCATTGCAGGCAGCCCAAGACGTATACATGTCTTTGGCCTTTTGCTAGGAAAGACAACACATGCATACTCATCCTTATGAACACACATCCTATCCCTATAAACACCTCCGGAAGACTGGGCCAACATATTCTGAGATTGACAAAGTCACTACGGACGTCTCGTTATCGACAGGTACGTCGCTTACCACTGAAAAAGTAATTAGCCATAAATGTGAGCATACTTGTCAAATCAATGACTTAAACCCAGGTGAATTGGTTTCACCATAAGGAATCTAACCAGTTGAACTACGCTCACTTCGCTGCTCAAGGTGTTTTTTAGCTGCAATATAATGTGAGAATGTTGATTTAATCTTAATATAGATTCAATTAATAATGTCATGTTGCGATGCCCACATGCATGATGAGCCCATTACATGAAGGAGAGAGCATATGCGCCCATCCTGCCCTTTCTGTTCTCCTCCAGCAGACCATCTCATGTAACCTGTAAAATGTGTAGTAGTAGATTCAAGGTAAATGTGGCACTAAATATAACTTAAAACTTCTGGTAAATCTATTCGATAGTGTAGAATCTGACCGCCGATGTCCCATCGATTGGACCAACGCACCCGAGTAAACACAAATAGAAGATCTCTCAAAAGTAGATTGAACTTTATTGCTACTATATGTGTTTACAAAGTGCAACAACAACACTCCTCTCAAAAATCTCAAGTAAACTCAAAACCCTAAGTTTTCTATAAACTCAACTTACACAAAATGATACCAAGAGGCCTCAACCTCCCTCTCTATTTATACCCATAGATCCATAGCCTAAAGCTAGAAATCCAACTCATATAAGAAACCCTAATCCCCTAGGAAACCTTTCCGTACAAAAAACAAACTTTACCAAATCAATCATACCAAATTTAGACTCCTTCCAAATTGGACTCCTCATCCCATATGCACACAATATCTCCATCGTATACCATATGGAATCTTCACCAACCACATGCATTGATCTTTAGCCTAAGAATCCCGCATGATATCCTGATCGTCCAGACATCATCTTCTTCCAAGTTGATTCCCGATCCATCACCGACAATGCTCTCCCGAGGCATCAAGACTCACCTACACATGCATCAACCAAGAAACCATATCCGAGCACAAGTTCTCTCCAACATGACTCAATGTAAGCGCACAACAGTATTACATACGCATAGAAATCATCTCGAAGTCACAATCATGAATTCATCACAGTTATCCAAAGAAACAACCCGAAACCGAAACCGACACAGTGTCGGCCGGTCAGACCGTCGAGCCGGTCGGTCTGACCGCTCGCCATACTCCGGTCTGACCGGCCTTACCTGCCCGGTTTGACCGTCTCCATCAAGCCAAAGCACCTGTTCATCATCTGAAAATCCTATTCACCATAACCCCGGTTTGACCGGTACACACAACCCGGTCTGACCGGCTACAAAACCACTTCGCTAATAATCTCCAAATATCAAAACCAATTATCCCAAATGCCAATTGTTCATCATGAAATACCAATCAAACACACTTTGATTTTAGAATCTTCTCCTTGATGAATACATTGGCAAACCCACAAAAAAATTTGTTTTGGTGTTTGGAAAAATAAAAACAAAAAAGTGGTAAAAAGCATGACGTGCTCAAAAAGTCAAAGAAAACTTCTCTAACTTTTGAAAAGAAAGAAATAAAGAAATTTCCCTGAACTGAACAAGCATCGGAGTGCTCAAAAATATTCAAAAGAAAACTTCTCTCACTTTTGGAAAGAAAGAAATAAAGAAATTTCTCTGAACTAAAAAACATGCACTTTTTTAATCTCTTCTCCCCCTTTCGACAATGATTTCATCAAGCATTTGCATTAGATTCATCATATTATTAAGAGCTTAAAAATATACCGAGAGCTTATTCATATACATGTGGTGCAATATAAAGAAGAGATAATCATCAACTAGATAACAAGCATGCACTAGAGTATAATCATGAACCAAAGATATTACATTTAAACTCAAGTCAACAATCAATATTCATGATTTTGAACAATTTATAATGCAACATATTCACTAGAACATAGATTGAAGAAAATATCCCTACACATATACTCAATGCATTATTACTCTTTTTCAAATTAACTCCATCAAGAGAACTTTCAACATTTATTTGAGCCTTTTGTGCTCATTTTGACATTAAACATTAAAATCTCTCAATTATTTCGGGTACGTCCTTATCGTCAAGACTGTTTCCAACGATTCGGCACCCATTATTTTCCTCATCGTGAATACGTCCTTGTCGTCAAGACTATTTTCAAGGCTTCGGTATTTTTTTCTTTCTTAAAAGCAATATTTGCACTTATGACATTTGGAACAAAGAGCAATTTCTAAATAGCAAAGTAACAAGCATATATATAAGCATTAGTTATCCAAACTAAGCACTAACTTCAACATTACATATTTTCTTAATTCAAGTAAAAGAATTAGTGTCATGCATCATCTCCCTTAAAAGCAATATCTAAACCTCACGAAATCACTAGAATACATGCAAGCTATACTAACGACAAATATATCTTAATCAAATTGCTAGCATGCACATGAACATACAATAGACATATAACAAAGCCCTCTTTTTCTTTTTTTAATTTTATTTTTAGATTTGCTTAATAAAACCGAAAGCATAAGCTCCCCCTCAAAACATGCCAAAAGGATGAATAATTCTCAATTCTCCACGAAGAAAAGCAAAGCAAAAGGCATCCAATGGTTTAGTGACAATATCAGCAAGTTGCAACTTTGTGTCCAAAAACTTCAATTCAACATCTACTTTCTCAACATGATCCCTCAAAAAGTGTAAGCGAATATCAATGTGCTATGTGTGTAAGTGTTGTATAGGATTCTTAGCAATGTTAATAGCACTTGTATTATCGCAAAAGAGAGGAATTTTCTTAAAAGCAAGACCATAATCTTTCAAAGTTGATATAAGCCAAAAAAATCTGAGAACACTAACTAGCAGCAACAACATATTCAGATTCAGCTATTGATTGAGCAACACTAAATTGTTTCCTAGAAGACAATGCAATCAATGATGTACCATGAAAATGACATGTACCACTAGTACTCTTTTCTTCATTTCTACAACCAGCAAAATTAGCATCGGAATATCCAGTCAACTATATAATATGAAGTAGAATATCACATTCCAAACTCAAGTGTATGATTCAAATACCTCATAATCCACTTGACCGCTTGACGATGTGAAGCACGTGGAGAAACTTGTAAGCGAGCACACAAACGCAAAGCAAACTGTATGTCTGGCCTTGAAGTAGTAAGATATAACAAAGATCCAATCATACTTCTCTAATCCTTTTGATCAACAGCTTCACCATCTTCATCAGGATCCAAAACAGCAGTAGATCCAACTCGTGTAGAAATTGGCTTGTAATTCTCCATCTTAAAACGTCGTAAAAGATCCTCGGTATACTTTGTTTGATACACAAACATACCTTTATGTGTTTGCTTAATTTCCAATCCCAAAATGTACGATAACTTACCCATCATGCTCATCTCAAATTCCCTGCACATTATCTCAGAGAACTCCACAACCAAAACGTGAGATGAACAACCAAAGGCGATATCATCCACATAAATCTGAACAAAAAGTTGATTATCACTATGCTTTAGAACAAAAAGAGTTTTATCAATCTTTCCCATTTGAAAACTTTTTTCAAGTAAAAAGTTTTTCAGTCTATCATACCATGCTCTAGGTGCTTGTTTCAAACCATAAAAAACTTTTGACAATCTAAAAACATGGTTGGGAAAATTAGGATTTCAAAACCCAATGGTTGTTTAACATAAACTTTCTCATGTGTGAAGCCAATTAGAAAAGCACTTTTAACATTAATTTGATACAATTTAAAACTTTTTTAAATAGCAAAACCCAACAAAAGTCTAATTGCCTCAATTCTAGCAACATGAGCAAAAGTTCTATCAAAATCCAAATCTTCCACCAGAGTAAATCCTTAAGCAACAAGTCTAGCTTTATTTCTCACAATCAAACCATCATTATTTTGTTTATTTTTCAAAACTCATTTAGTTCCAATAATATTATGACCAGGAGGAGGTTCAACTAAAGTCCAAACTTTGTTTCTTTCAAAATTTTCAAGTTCTTCATGCATGGCATTAATCCACGATTTATCAGTGAAGATATGAGTAACATCTTTGGGTTCAAAAGAAACAACAAACGCATAATTTGCATAAACATCATGAGTTGTTACCTTAGATCTTGTAGTACGCTCACCAAGATTACCGATAATTTGTTCCGGTGGATGTCGTCGTTGAATACGCAAATGAGCATGAGAATCAGCATCATCAGAACCCTCTGATCCACCTGGCTGGTCTAAACGCTTGTCTTGAGCCGGTCTGACCGAAGGCGTGCCGGTGGTCTGACCGGCCTGGCTCCCGGTTTGAACGGTTGAACCGACCATATCCTCGTCGTCGCACTCGTCCTCAAAAATACGACCATCTTCCCCCTGAACCTGTGACAATATACCTGCAATCTCAGGTCTAGTACCAGGACTAGCCTCATCAAAAGTGACTTCACAAGTGTCAAGTATTTTGCTAGTTTCTAAAACAAATGCACGATAGCCACGAGAATGTGCAAGATATCAATGAAATATTCCATCGGTATAGCATGCCTCAAATTTATCCAAATTTCCAGATTTCAAAACAAAACACTTGCAACCAAAAACATGTAAATGTGAAATTTTGGGTTGATGTCCAAATCGAAGCTCATATGAAGTTTTTCCAAGTTTAGATCTCAAGAAAACACGATTGAAAATATAATATGCAGCGTTAATAGCTTCAGCCCAAAATTTTGTAGGAGTGTGATTTTCATCTAGCATTGTCCTAGCCATCTCAACCAAAGAACGATTTTTTCTTTCAACAACGCTGTTTTGTTGAGGAACCCGAGGAGAAGAAAATTGATGTTCGAGACCTTTTTTGTTGCAAAATTGTTCAAATGAAGCATTTTTAAATTCACCACCATTATCACTTTGAATTGTTTTTAAAAACCCAGGAAATTCAAGAACCAAACGAAGATACAAACTCCGAAAGTGATCAAAAATCTCATCCTTGTTGCCATAAAGAAAACCCAAGAATATCTAGAATTATCGTCAACAAAAACCAACACATACTACTTTCCTACAACAGATTGTACTCTAGCTGGACCAACATTGTCCACGTGTAAAAGTTGTCCCGGTGCATCCATCATCACAGAAATAATAGAAGCATGTGAAGAAGCAACCAGCTTAGCATGTCAACACGGCGAACAAACCATATCAAGATCTTTCTTAAGTTTAGGCAAACCATGAACAAGATCCAAACCACTAATCCTAGTAAGATGATCAAAACCAACATGTCCAAATCTACGATGCCAAAACATCAAATCTCTATTAAACTCAGAAACCAAATAGTGACCTCAGATGAAACAGGATTTTTAAAATCAGCTTTAAAGACTCTTCCAAAGCGAGAGATACCCAACACAGAGTCTCCAGACGAATCAAATATTTTACTTCCAGTTTTCTTGAAGTGAACCTCATAATTCTCATCAACAATTTGTGAAATTGAAATCAAATTATACTTTAAGTCCTTCACTAAAGCTACATCTTTCAAAACAAACTTGTCACTTACCTTGACAGATCATGTAGTAAAAAGGGCATTAGTAGAAGCATCTCCAAAGATAATTGATTCAGTCCTGGATGCTTTTTTGAGGGAGGAGAACCAACCTTTATCACCGGCCATGTGCCACGAACAATCGAAATCCACGATTCACACATTCTCCTTCCTCGCCACCAAAGCCTACACACATGTAGATGTCGAAACCTCAATACTGAGGTTACATAAAAGAAATTTAGGAATCCAGTACTGAGACACGATTAGAAGATCCAATAGGCATATATCCACGCAAAAAAATAGTTTGAGAATTTTTTTGAAAAGTCTCACTGAGGCCGGTCTGAACGAAGTGATGTAGCCGGTCTGACCACCGTGCCGTCGGTCTGACTAGAGACCGGTCTGACTGGAGACCATTCTAACCGAGGCATGGCTACTGGTCTGATCGGGTGTCGGTCTGACCGCTGGACCCACTACGGTCTAACTGGTTTCCTCAAGTAAAAACTAGATTTTTGACACTTTGATTTTGCAAAAGCAATTTCTCTTTCCTTTTTCTATTTACGAGCAAATCTGAAACAAAATCCAACTAAGTGACCATCTTTACCACAAAAAGAACAAGTATACTTTTCATTAGAAGTAGATGGTCTGGAAATATCAAGTTTTGTTTCTTTTAATGTCGAACAAAGAGAGGGCATAATTCCAGCAGATTTAAAAATTGTTTTCTTGGGTTCAAGTTTTGTCAAAATTTCACCTTGATTAGTAATGCTCAAATCAGCGGGTTGATGTTTAGTAAAATAATCATGGGCATCAAAACCAACACCCCTATTGTAACTAGTCACTTTAGATTGATCCAAAATCATATGCCATCAAAAAATCTTTTCGAAGAACTTTTCAAGTAAGAAACTTCACTAGACAATTTAGCACAGTTATCCCAATCAATCTTAACATCTTTTTGCTTGCGACATCAAGAGCAAAAAAGCACTTCATCGGATTTCACAACGTTTCTCATGTACTCAACACGACCTATGGCATCTTTTAGTTTTATCTTGTTTAGTATACATGTTGAGCAATTCAAAACACCATGATGTTATTTTAACTTTTTGGCACAAATCATGTTAAACATCGAACTAGCATAAAAAGCAGTTTGATATTTTTTTCAACAACTTTTTAGTTAAAAACAACTCATCCAAAGTACGTGTATGTATGGCAACTCCAAGAGAAAAAGAAGAATTTAATCTCAAATCATGTGAAGCATTGGCATCTCTTATTTTTGAAGTATCAGTCATTAAAACCTCACAATTATTGCAATCATCATCATTGGGATTAAGCGATCTTAATCTAGCAATTTCAGAATTAAGAGATTCAATGGTAAACTCTTGTTTCTTAATCAACTTCTCACATCTTTTATTTTTGGAGTTAAATGTCAAAATAATCTCTTCAAGAAATTCACGTAGGGATTTACCTCATTGTCTTCATAGTCTGAGTCTGATTCTCCACGGGCCATGAAAAACACGCCAGAGATGTTCTTTCCCTTGTCGTCATCTCCATCACTCTCAAGATCGACATCACTTGAAGACTCAAAAGCTGCGTACACTTGATTCAATATCTTCTTGAGAGATTCCATAGATTTCCTTTCCCTGAACATGCTCCTAGGCTTATCCTCCTTGACCTTGTCTCCATTGTCCTCCTTCTTGGTTCTTCCTAGCTTGGGGCAGTGTGAATGGATGTGATCTAGCTCTCCACACTCGAAGCAACGAACACGACCTCCTCTTTTCTTGAACCTTACATTGTTCATAGCTCGAGACAATTTGTTAATAGCCAAAGCCAAATCCTCCTCCTCAATTTGCTCGAGTTGATCATTGGACATGGCACTAAAAGCACAAAACGTACTATGAACAGATGTAGAAGCACCATCATCAAGAGAAGATACAAAGGAAACCAAAGCACTTGATTTAAAGTCAACTTTACGAGAAAGAATATTCATCTCATGAGTTTTGAGCTTAATGTAAAGCGAATCCAAAGTCAAAGCAGACATATTAACAGACTCTTGAATAGATATAACTTTCATCTCCCAAAACAACATATCAAGTCCGTTCAAGAAATGGCGTGAAATCTCAGATTGAGAATGATTGATATCAAAAGATGAATCAACAGATCTAACATTGCTCAAAACTTTATTAAAGCGCGCAAGCCTCTCCAGATTTCATCTCAAATTTCATGTAATCCTTTTTAAAAACATCTTTATATAGTTCCTTGATATCAGAAGTATCTTGATGAAAATTATTTAAGACATTTCAAATTTCATGCGCAGTCTCAAGATGAGAAACACGATCAAAATCTCAACAAGAAATTTCATTGAGTAAATAGTTGCGAGCTTTACAATTATTTTCAAATTCAGTTTTCAAAGCAGTTGTATTGATCTGAGGAGGAATCTCATAGGGATTAATAACCTTAAGCCAAATATCATCTTCTGCCCTCATAAAAGCTTTCATCTTTTTGCACCAATAAGGAAAATCCAATCCATCAAAAACATGGGGCTTAGTTGTAAACTTGTTAGCTATGGCTAAAACTCAAGATCGGTAAAGATCTAAAGAAGAAAACAAGGCTCTGATACCACTTGTAGAATCGTACACTAAGAACTAAACCAACCAAAAAGGGGTGAATGGTTGTAATACCCAAAAAAAAACTTTTAGAGAAATATAAAAGTTACCCTTGAATTCAATGTAGATCGATCTGACCAACGTTGATCTACCGGTCTGACTGCACCTATGCCGCCGGTGTGACCGGAGTAGATCTCCCGGTCTAGCCACCATCACATTGCCTCCTGTCACCATAACCGCTGCCGGTCTGATCGCCGTGAAGCCATTGGTCTGACTAGACCAAAGTCGTCGGGCCGATGTCCCGTCGGTTGGACCGATGTACTCGAGCAAACACAAATAGAAGATCTCTCAAAAGTAGATTGAACTTTATTACTACTATATGTGTTTACAAAGTGCAACAACAACACTCCTCTCAAAACTCTCAACTAAACTTGAAACCCTAACTTTTCTTTAAAATCAACTTACACAAAATCGATACCAAGAAACCTCAACCTCCCTCTCTATTTATACCCATAGATCCACAGCCTAAATCCACGAATCTAACTCATACAAGAAGTCCTAAAACTCTAGGAAACTTTTCCGTACAAGAAACAAACTTTACAAAACCAGTCATACCAAATTTGGACTCCTTCCAAATTTGACTCCTTATCCCATACACACACAATATCTCCATCGTATGCCATATGAAATCTTCACCAATCACGTGAATTGTTCTTTAGCCTAAGCATCCCACATGATATCCTGATCGTCTGGACGCCATCTTCTGCCATTTGACTCCCGATTCATCACCGGCAATGCTTTTCCGAGGAATCAAGACTCACCTACACATGCATCAACTAAGAAATCATATCCGAGCACAAGTTCTCTTCAACTTGACTCAATGTTAGCACACAACAGTATTACATACGCATAGAAATCATCTTGAAGTCATAATTATGAATTAATCATAGATATCCAAAGAAACAACCCGAAATCGAAACTGACACAGTGTCGGCCGGTCAGACCGTCGGATTTGACCAATCTGACCGCTCGCCATACTCCAGTCTGACCGGCCTTACCTGCCCAGTCTAACCGGCTCCATCAAACCGAAGCACCTGTTTATCATCTGAAAATCCTATTCATTGTAACCCCGATCTGATCAGTACACACACCCTAGTCTGGCCGGTTGCAAAATCACTTCATCAATAATCTTCAAATATCAAAACCAATTATCTCAAATGTTAATTGTTAATCATGAAATACCAATCAAACCCACTATGATTTTACAGATAGGTCTTTAGTTTTTTTTATTAAGTCATTAGTAAACCTGTAATTTTACTATAGTGTATATGTGCCGTAAACATGTAATTTTGCGGTAATTTGTCAAAGCATCTGAATTATTTTTTGAGGTTCTACTCTTAAGGAAAATGACTAGATATATTATCAAAGACACTGGATACCAAAATGTAGTATTCCAGCTGTAATGTTGTAATGTTGTCAGGGCCACAACATAATCTGTTGCAGTATTTCCACAATGCAGCAGAGATTCTGGAGCTCCCTGCCCAGATCCACTGACAGGCTGTCCCTGAGCTTGGCCAAGTGTACCACATGATTCAGCTACTTGGACTGTTTGTTCACTGCCCTACTAATTAACCAAGTTCAGATCAGCTGCAAATTAAGAGCTAATTAATTTCACCATAGTTTTGCAACTAATGGTTGTTGCCACGGCTGCAAATTTTCATCAGATAGCTCAATGGTACGAGGAACATACTGTCCCTCTTGCACATGCTACATGTATCCTTACCTTTAATTTTGTTTTTTGCCCTCCAACTACCGTGGACAAATGAAAGGCTCCAAATGGAAATGGCAAACACGGGAACTTAAATTTTTGTCCTTCTTAATGATAATATGGTCAAAAGTATGCCTTTATTTCTGTAGCTTATGCCTTATGGCATGTTTACGAGCTGAAGATTATAAGAATAAACTTGCATGCTCATGTTAGAGCAGTTTTACTGCATAAATACAAAACAAATGCAACATTTTCGCAAGAATAAACTTGCAGGAGTCGACATTATTTCTCTATTACTCATAATTCAAAAATGGCATTTTATTTTAAATAGTGAATGCCCATTGTAAATACCAAAACCACAAACCATCTCATCACACACAGAGATAAATACGAGAAGCAATGCCCGTTTTAATAAGATTCAATTTCACAGTGATTCACCGGAAACAAAATCAATAATACGAGTTAGCTAACTTAACATATTTCATATGTTTTGTTGTTTAAGTGCAGAAGAATATCCTTCTAGAAACAGAACTGGTACACTCAACAAGTGTAAACAACTACTTCTTTTATAAAAAACAACTTAGGTGGTATCCAGATTTGTTATTTTAGGTGATGTCAAATTCTCGTTTAGATTGGTTTTTTTAAGAAAGAAGGGAGTACATGCACCGGAGGTATCAAATCAAATCATTCTAGTAGCAGTACATTTCTGTGTCTGTAGTTGATTGTCTCCATTTACCCTCTTCATTATGCCCCCATTTCATCATCTATTTCTGCCCTTTCAACGCCTCCATTACTGCCTTCAGACTCGTAGGACCAACCATGGACATGGAGTACCAAGAACAGCCCATGCTTTTTTCTACTTTCAAAACCTTTATTAAATGCCTTTAGGAACATGAACAACCCAACCCCACCCTAATTCAACCACAAAAAAGCACTTATCCAACAGGATTTAGGCAAAAAGCAACCCCAAAAACATGCTGCAATGTTTTTGTACTAGTTATCTTTATTTTATAGAAGAGTGTAATAGTCCTCTTAAACCCCACCATGACTGCTTGGTTACCCCATTCTAAAAGGATACATCCATCTTTAACTAGCAAAGGCAGATGTGTGTACTGTTGTGCATTTATCTCTCTAAACCAAAAAAAAATCCATTCGTCTTATTAAGGTGAGATTGAGTAGTGGTACAAGCGTAGTGTAAGCCAGAACAATGCATGAATCTCACTTCCCGTTTGAAATGTGGGAAATTTTCCTGAATCCTAGGAGAATTGGACTATTTGTCCTAAAAAAATGCATAGAAGTCCTATCAAATTCATGGTTTCAAATGGGGATTTTGAAGAACTTTTACATAAGTTAGAGCTACAATTTATGTAGTCATGGATGAAAACTCGTGTTCCAACAAATAGAACAGGCATGGATATAAACTAGAACAGTCATTATATACACGATCCATCAATAGACACTACCATCACACTTCTTACATAAATAAGCCTTATGCCCCCTCTGTAACAAAATAACTTTTGGAGGAATTTTGTAGGATTTGAATCTTACAAAAAATATTCTATTTGCATATCAAGCAAAGGATTGTGACTCTAAAAATCCTACGAAATTCTTATGAAATTGCTCTAGATAATGAGATTTTGGATTGAAGTTATCATGAGGTTCACCCTAATAAAAAATTTCCTTCGAGTCCTTTAGTTCTTCTCGAACTAAGACGATGTGTTTTTGCAACTTTTGTTTTACATGGGCACTACTATCAAAATGCTATACTCTCTCCATTCCTTTGTATTTGTCACCATGGACCGGTATCATTGTAACTTTAACTACTAATATTTTTTAAATAATTATATTATGATGAACGAAGTTTAATATTTATGTTCAGTATGTATTAAACTTTGAAGATATGACATCTATTTAAATGTTTAGAAATCTTTTGTAAAAAACAGAGTGAGTTTTTTTCTTATTCCTATATTTTTCCCCCTCGATTCTGTAATCAACAGGGATCTTAAAATCCACTGCTATCATTCTGCCTAAGTCCCTAACCCTTCACAATCCCATAACAAAATATAGGGTATGTTTGAGAAAGCTTCTAGCAGCTGCAGCTTCTCACAAAATCTCCAACTCATCAAAACAGTTCAGATTATCAACTAGATTATGAGAATTTATAGTTGTAGTTTTCAGAAAATTTTAATAGATTTTGAAAATCTGTAGTTGTAGTTGTAGTTGTCACTAACTTCTTCAGATTTTCAAAAGCTAACTACCAATCAGCAGATTTTTAAAATAACTTAAGCTCTTCAATCAGGGCCATACACAGAAGAAAAAGATTTAAAAAAAAGCCTACTATGCCCCAGGAACAATCAACAACCGAAGGGCCATTCCCAATCTCACTTTTACCCAGGAAACATGATCATACATCCATACTCCTACCCAAAAGCAAGGTAAAAAAAAGCCATTTGCCCCCACTCCTCTGTATAACCTTGTACCCATCCCAAAGATTCCCTCTCCTCCTCCTCTCTCTCTCTCATCTTCTCTCCACCACCTCCCCATCTCCATCCTTGTGACCCTCTCCAAGAGTCCAAGGGTGGTGGTGCTCTGGTGGTGGCTGTCCCCTACCCTCCTATTATCTCTCTCTCTCTCTCTCTCCCATGCCATTAGTGCACTGCAGAAGTGAAGTGAGTAACTCCACTGCTCTACTCTGTGCCTGCATCTCTGACAAACTGCACGCTTCTTGCATTGCATTGCATTGCATTGCATCAAGGAAATGGCGATGGGGTGGTTGCCGAGATCTGCCACCGTTCTAGTGCTCTTCTTGGTCTTGTGGAGAGGTAAGTAAATCTGTGATGTTTCATCTTCTTCTTGTTGCGAGTTGTCGTGGATGTTCGGTAATGGCGGCGTGGTTTGTTTTGTGTGTGCAGATGGGGCGGAGGCGGCGACGTTCACGTTCGTCAACCGGTGCACGGACACGGTGTGGCCGGGGGTGCTGTCCAACGCCGGCAGCGCGCGGCTGGCCACCACGGGGTTCGAGCTCCCGCCGGGCGTGGCGCGGGCGGTGCCGGCGCCGGCGGGGTGGTCCGGCAGAATGTGGGCGCGCACGGGGTGCGCCGTCGTCGAGGACGGCGGCGCGGGAGGGGGGAGGATGGTGTGCGCCACCGGTGACTGCGGCTCGGGCGGCGCAGAGTGCAACGGCGCGGGCGCCGCGCCGCCAGCGACTCTTGCCGAATTCACGCTCGACGGCAGCGGCGGGCTGGACTTCTACGACGTCAGCCTCGTCGACGGCTACAACCTGCCAGTGCTGGTGGAGCCGTCGTCAGGAGGAGGAGGCGGCGGCGGCGGGTCGCTGACGTCGGCGGCGACGTGCGCGGCGGCCGGGTGCGCGGCGGACCTGAACGCGATGTGCCCCGCCGAGCTCCGGGCGGGCGGCGGCGCGGCGTGCCGGAGCGCGTGCGACGCGTTCGGGCGGCCGGAGTTCTGCTGCAGCGGCGCGTTCGCGAACCCGACGACGTGCCGGCCGACGGCGTACTCGCAGGTGTTCAAGTCGGCGTGCCCGCGCTCCTACAGCTACGCCTTCGACGACCCCACCTCGACCTTCACCTGCTCCGGCGGCCCCGACTACACCCTCACCTTCTGCCCCGCCGCCTCCCCAAGGTAAATTAACCATCTTCTTCCTCTCATCTCTCCCGCCATTGCCACCAAACACCTTGCATTGCATGCTTCCCGCCATTAAGAGGGCTTGATCTGCTCTTTCCACTGCTGTTTGCTAGCTACTGTCACTCACTCACTCACTGTCAGAGAGTGATCTGAGTTGCAAATCTGGATGCTTAGCTGTTCATGTTGTGAGCTAAAAATGGAAAGAAAGTGCGAGGATTGTAGTAGTAATTAGGTGGAGATCTTGGCATTATCTTTGATTAATTATGTGCAGATAGGGTGAAAAGAAAAGTGCAAAGCCGAGCTTTTGTTTTGTTTCGTGCGATTAGTTTACTGTTGATTGCTTGCAGCCATGGATTTGATTCGAGATGCATTGCATACATTGCTCGTGAGCTGACCATGTGCGCTTGCTCCTTTTCTTTTCTTTTCTTTCCATGTCACGTGGAGCGCAGCGGCAGCCAGAAGTCGACGACGGCGACGCCGACGCCGGCGACGATGATGCCGGGGACGGGGACGGCGACACCGACGACGACGATACCGGGGACGGCGATGCCTGGGACGGCGACGGCGACGACGATGCCGGGGACGACGTTCACGGACGCCGTCCCGGACACCAGCATGCCGATGCCGATGGGCGGCGACGCCGGCAGCGGCGGCGAGGATGGCGGCGTGGTGCTGAGCGGCAGCGAGACGTGGATCGCCAACATGGCCACCGGCGAGCTGACGGCGGCGGCGCCGGCGTCCCTGTCAAGGCCATCCGCCGCCGCGGCGCTGGCGCTCTTGTTGATCCATGCTCTGCTGCTCCTACTCCGGTGACGGCCGGAGGCCGCGGGCGCCGGCCATGTTGGCGCCATTGTAACAAACATTTAGTCATGAGATCATATGTTGACTAGGTTTTTGGTGAGCTTCTTGTTGTACTGTAGGGGTAGTGGTCGACGTGTCCGTCGTACGTGTAGATTGTTGATTAATTACTTGATTAAGTAGGTTGTTAATTGCAGGTTTAGAGGCTTTTTAAGATGAGATTAACTGTTTGGTGTGTTGTTTAAGGGAGGGCAGATTCGTGGCTCGAGGCCGACCCGGCACACGGGCAGCCGGGCACGCCACGCAGTATTATTACATTATTACCAGTTGTACTAAATCTCCTACTACTACTTAATTAGAACAGCTTCAGCATGATTAGTAACTTTATTAATTAGTAACAGCGTCATAGTGCTAATAGTTTTTATCTTTTGTTTGCGTGGAGTACTAATAGTATGGCTATATCACTAAGCTAAAGTAACTAATCTTGATGCTAATCGTAAAGATACTGGGGTTGTAATAATGCTACTAGTACATGTTAGGAATGTACAGTAGCGATTGTGGTGTCGTGTGCATGTTGGTGTGCGAGGAGAGTGGTACATGTGAAGTGACGGAGGAGGGGAGCGCGGAGATCGAGGCGCAAATGCTGTGGGGGCCCACGAGGGAGATGGACGTAACGGGTCTGGTCCGTATGGGCATGGGCCTTCTCGGTCGATTTGCCTTATTCTGTAAAAAAAACAACCGAACATGATGTATATTTAGGCTGTGTTAGGCCATTCACTATTTCAACTCATCTCTCTTTTTTTTACGCGTATGCTTTTTAAATTGCTAAACGATGTATTTTTTATAAAAAAATTTTATACAAAAGTTACTTTAAAAAATCATATTAATCTATTTTTTTTTAAAAAATAACAAATACTTAATTAATCATAAGAAAATGTATAGTTCCGTTTCACCTTCCAAACACAACTTGACTATTGTTAGTTGGTTGAAGCTGAAAACCTTTTTTCAGTGCACGTAAAACAAACGGATGATTTAGTGTATGATTAATTAAGTATTAGCTAAAAATTTGAAAAATAAAATAATATGATTTTTAAAACAACTTTTCTATAGAAAACTTTTATAAAAACACACCGTTTCACCGTTTAGTAGTTCAAAAAACGTGTGTGTGAAAAAAAAAGAGATATGAGTTGAAAAAGAAGGGGAAAGAACGTACCCTTAAGCCTTAAGGCTGTGTTCGGCAATAGGTATTGGAAATTAATTTTTTTTGGCACGCAAAACAAAATAACTTATTAGCATATGACTAATTAAGTATTAATTTATTTTATTTGAAAAATAAATTAATATAATTTTTTCAAAACAAGTTTTATATAGAAAATTTTATACCAAATATATCATTTGATAGTTTGATAAATGTGCGTGTGAAAAAAAGGTAGACGGAGAAAGATGAGAAAAAAGCATAGCCTAAATATATAGTTAAGATTAATTTTTTTTAACGGAAGAAGTACTTGTGTACCGCGTGGGTCATCGTTTTGATCGCCTCTGACTCCAAATACACCGCAGCACGGCGGGTTGGGATCCTCTGCATCGAAGGAGAAAATACTGAGGTGCTACCGTACTCTGCATTATCTCATGGTTCGACGCGTTAGATCTTCATCTAATGGTGTAAACCAGCGTGCTACAGTACGTTGCTACAGTAAAAAACGCGGTCGACAGTAAAACAGATCATTGTTGCTACAGTGCAGATCGCTGTGGTAATATAAATCACCGTAGCGCAAGACTCAGATCACTGTGCAAATAGTGTTCCTGCCATTACCTGCATCCACGACGGATTGGGATCCCACGGCGGCGCATGCGGTGGGTGATCATCGTTTCGACGGCAAACTCCGGCAGAGAAGCATGTGTTTGGGGACATGTTAGTAGTACTATTTTCTCTCTCTTTTTCTTTTTTATTTGGATAAATATTTAGTATTCTTGAGGAGGCATAGGCTTTCGGAATCTTTTCGCAGATTTTTTTTACATCTAAAATCTGCATCTCCCTTAAACCGTTCTTGTATCTACTAACTAAAACTTGATGGGAGTAGTTGCATAATGCAGAAAATCGGCTTGTAGTTTGCAGCTGAGAAATTATCTTCTTTATATTCTCACCAATCCTGTTTAGTGAGGTGGAGTCTAAAAGGGCATCACAACTTTATAGTTTAGCACCTATACATGATATCTGTCAATCTTTAGAAAAAACACCTACAAAACATGATTATTAGCTAATGAACACCATGTTTACTAGAATATTTATTTTACATGAATAGCACAGGAAAATGGTGTGTAGATGTCAAAAATACCCTTGGCCCACATGTTAGTTCTCCCATTTCTCTCTTCTCTTTCAAGATCGATGAAGGGTTCAACGATTGAGATGACGGAGGCGGTGGCTATAGATCGGTTGAAGTCTCGAAGAGTTGCATGGTGATCAGCGTGCTGGAGGGTAGCCAGATCTAGTGTGACCAAGGTTGCTAGCGTGATCGAGGCCAAAGATATGAAAACACCACATACTAAAGGGATGAGGAGATGGCTCCAGCATAACCTTGGGCTAGCAACGGGTAGTGAGATTTGGGAAGTGGGTGGCGATGACACGGCCTCCCCTCCTCTGGTCTTCCCGTTGAATGCTCTGCCTACCAATTGCACTACTTGGGATTCTCGTCGTCACCACCCTATACCAACTCGAGCAACGACGTCACTTCCTTACTTCTATCGGCCATCATGACGGAGAGGATGGGGTTGGTGTGCTGATCACACCTTGGCTTCCCAACCACCGCCCGTCTTTCTGTACCTCATTCTCTCTCATCCGCTCGCCCTCCTTGATGTGGAGGAGCAACGCATGCAACGATGGTGGCTCGATCCAGCAGCAACAGGGCATCAAGCTTGCACCAAGATCCAATCGATGCGCCTCCTACACACCTCTACCTATCGTTGTCGACCTAAGCCATAGTCATCATGTGGATCCAAAAAGAGAAGATAAGTGGGTCTAGGAGTATTTTTAACTTTTATAATATTTCTCTCTCATTAAACCAAAAATAAATATTCTAATTAGCAGGATGCTCAGCAAAAAAATAACCACGTTTTGAGAGTATTTTTTTAGACAAATTAACTTTAATTTGGCATTTCTAAGATTTAAAACTACATAGTCAAAATGTCATGCAACAAAATTCATCTCTAGAATTTGGATTTTACGGGACATTTATGGCTAGATTAATTTCCCTAAGTTTTAGAAAATAGTGTTGATGTATTTGCAGTGGAGACCTTTTGGGACGGCAGAAACAGATCGTCCAATTTTCGTGGTTTCGATGTCATGGGGTCGGTGTAAATTACAAGGGTCCTTCGTATCACGCTTCACGCCGTGCTTTTCTTCAAACGATCTTGTAGCGGTGGTGGTTAAAAAACAACTATCATCTTTTCATCTGAAAAATATCATCTTAATTAACCTTTTCCCCTTCCTTTTTGGGAAAGGATCTAACGGTATGATGCAAATGTTGTATCATATGTTAATTGTTAATGTGTATGTTAACATCATTTTTTTTACAATATAACATATTTTACCATTTTGAGCTATATTCTTTGACAAATATATTATATTTGTAAGTATTTATAGATTTTTCACAAATAAACAAATGCTCAAAAATAAAGTTTGAGTAGTGACAGTGTCGATTATGAGAAAATGGAGGGACAGACATTTCTTTTAGAAGCCCGAATTTAACAACTAGAAAGTGCTCATTAGTTACTTTACTCGTTCATAACTTAGTATTTTATTAGATATCATTCAGTGCTATAAATCTGAACGTGTCCATAACTTTTATATTGTACAGAGTGGGGTTTAATCGAGTAGTAGCTACTATATTTTTTTGAGATAGATAGAGAAGGAGTACTAATTACAGAAGTAGTAAACACGAAAGCTACTACTATATTTTTGACATTCTGTCCCTTTGCAAACACTTTCACGAATAGACCTTGGCTAGCTGGGAATATGTACTATCATATACTACTACTGTAGTTAGTTTACGCAGAGTATTTTTGTAAGAGAGTCACAATATCAAAATTCCAGCCATGAAAAAGAAGAAAGAAAAGGAGAGAAAATAAAAAAAAGAGACGATGTCCTACCGGAAATCGACCGTACAGAGGTGAGCAGTAGTAAAAGCGAATTTCACAGAGAATCCCATGTGGGCCAGTGGACACATTTCACGTCTTTTCTTGCTACTACTGTTACCACACCACTGACCCCACCTTGCCAGGAAGGAATCTCACGCTTTTCACACCCGCACACGTCACACGACAACGTGGACCCACATATTCTGGTCCCACTGCAAGTGAGACTAGGTGCTCATTTTGTAGGCAAGTCAAGTTACCCAGGAGTAGTTTTTGCACCGGGATGGGTAGATATCACGGTGCAATTTTTTTACTACTAGTACTTCCGCAGCACGATGTGGTCACTGGTCAGTGGTGCACGGGGAGACGAGATTGACCGCATTAAATGAGCTAGCAAGTGTGGTGTACTCTTCCCGTTCTACAGTAAATTAATCTAAAACTAAATGTGATATATCCTATTGTCTTTTGTTTATAATTTGTAATATTAAAATGTGACACATCTTGTATTATATGAACTTATTCTGAGACAGAAGCACTTCATTCGTTCCAAAATATAAATGTTTTGAGGTTAGCACAGATATTAAGAAATTACGTGAGATCGATCGAAGAAAGATTGTGATGGGTTGAAAAGAAAAAATAGGTGAAAGAAAATGGTTGTGATTGATTGAGATAAAAAGATAGATGAAAAAATAGTTTTATTTTAAGATAAGTTACTGTGCTAAAAATAACTATATTTTATACTACACTGTAGAGTAGGGCTGCAACTTTCATTGGATGAACTACATACAATTTCTGTGCTTTTATCTGAGTAGATCAGGGGCATGTTCACTTATTTTGGTCGGTAGCATACTATACATAATTTTACCATTACCAATCCACCAAAAATTGATAGTTCTAATAACTTTCTCTCACAAAAACATCAACAAAATTTGACAAGGTCCCAAACTAAACATATCCAACGCTACCAAAAAAAGGTAACGTCCAAATATGATAAAATTTGACATTAACAAACTTTGATAAGGTTAAAAATAACAATAAAGTGAACAAGCCCTAGAAGTACTTGCTCCTACTCACTCTGGTCTATCTAAAATATCTACTCTTCTATGATTCAATCCTAAAATATAACAATATATGACTTGACAATTCTGTTCAGATTTATAATACTATCTTATGTCCAATTCTTTGTTAGGTTGATAAATTTTGAAATAGAGGATGTAATAACTTCTAAAGTTTAAATTTTGTCCTAAATATTATAGATCACTCTTATCATGACATTATGTATACTACCCATAGTACCTCTTAGTTTTATTGTAGCCCTAACTAGTTTGAGTCTACACCTCACCCGCGCGAGAAGACAATTACTAGTAAGTCGTTTTATCCTTTTTCTTAAATTTTAAAATAGAGGGTGTAATAACTTCTAAAGTTCAAATTTTGCCCTAAATATTATAGATCACTCTTATCACTACATTACGCATATTACCCCTACCTCTTGTTTTTTATTATAGTTTTAACTAGTTTGAGCTACACCTCACCCGCATGAGAAGACAACTACTAGTAAGTTTTTTTTTATTCTTTTTCTTAATATTTCGTCTCAAAATATAGCATCCTAGCAGCAGATGAGATACATTCTAGTACTATAAATCTGAACAGATATTTTATCTAGATTTATAGTGCTAGAATGTATTTTATTTTATATTATATTGTGATATTTTGGGATGGAAGGTAGTACTCTATTTCATCTTATATTAGATTTGATATTTTGGGAAGGTAGTACTCTACTGTACGGTGTTTTAGAAAGATAACCAAGGTAGTTCTCTACTGTACGGTTGCTAACTTGCTATCTCAAGCGAATGACTAGAAATGAATTGCACCGAGTGAATGAATAGCAGCAGCACATGGCCACATGGGTATGCCTTATGTTGTTTCACATGTTTCATTCATTTGGTCCAATGATTCAGGAGGATATGTTACTGCTGGCACGTAAGCTCTACAATTAACATCACCAAAATATGGTGATTCCTCGCAGAAAAATAGGAGGCACGGTAAATAAAGTAGAGTACCTGCAAGAGCAGTGCGTTGAGATGGAGGGAAGGCACGGTCCGATAAATCCGTGGATAGCGGAATGTGTATTGTGCAACACGCTACAGGAGATCTTAGAAACAGAAGACCAAATTCATGAAATTTGTTTCAAACCTTCCTACATGCATGTAACCCGATCATACGACTCTTATCCGATGGTGCCACATTCACCAATCACTAAACTTGGTATTTTACAATATGGGTGAACCACACAAGCAGCAGTCGTGTCTGCACTTGCGCTAGTCGGATATAAGTTGTACACATAGGTCGGATGCATAGAAATTTTTACTCTGTTTACAAGGTTTACCTCAAAGCTATGGCTCAAAGCATGGTTGCTGTTGTCTTGTCCCTCGTCAACTACGATTATAGAGCATCAACATATGTATTAATTAATTACATCAAATGACATCTATATGTAAAAGACATAAAGTAAATAAGTCCCACTCAATGCTGATAATGAGAACTCTAACCGCGATGTTATACATTAATATAAGTCCTAGCATATGATCTGATTAGAGTGGCTATTCCTCAAAGTTTCATGCTACTAAACCATGCATGATCACCGATCACTCAACAATTGCTCAAGAACTTCTTGTTGATGTGGAGTGAGAGAGAGTAAAGAAAAAGAGTTGACTCTTTTCTTAGCAACAATGGGATACTAAGTGCACCAATAAATTCCGGACGATTGATCGATGGGTTTTAAGATGACGGTGGGAGGTGTAGGAGATGGTAGGGTGGTATAGGCAACGATCCTTGGCTTCCTCAACAATAAGGAACTTGTGCTAGCAACCATTCTTCTCTTGTACTATTCTTTCTTTTTCGTGTGTTATCTCATGAACATGACGTCGTCTTTCTTGCATCCATATTTTAACTCTTACACATGCCTCAACACAGTAAAACACATAGTATAGTAGTATGGGTCAATCGTTGTCGTCCAAACTAAAAAAATCATCACCAATCACATAAGTCGATTGTTGTTTGTATAAATATTAATATGCATGGATCGTCAATTATACACTGCTATCTGAGAAACATATCAATGAAGATAAATAGATTGGGGGAATATGCGTGCATGCAAAACGTACTTCTCCTTCCTCTCTTTCTTTCTTTCTTTCGATGATCTGCATCGGAAATGAAGACGAGAAAGGCAATCGAGAGCGCACTTCACCGACCAAGCGAGCACAGCAATGCACGCGTGCTACTCCAAAAGGTGAGAGAAGCTAGCTACTGAAGATGCGATGAGATCGAGCACCAAATCTAAAAGCCGGGCAAGCAGCTGCTACAGCTACAGCTTTGATCGGCCTGCCGGAGTGCAGTGCTGGACCCAAGATATATAGAAGAATAATCCCAGACCGTAGGATCCAACGAAGTTGCATACCAAGTTTCTCGACCAATTTTCTGTACCCTGTACGTGTAGGTACTGGGCCTATACGTATGGCAAACTTTTGCCTTGTAGTTGATGAAGTATGTTGAGCTCTTTTCCCCACTGGGTTAATTTGAGCTTTTGGTTCAGCTTTTGGTTGAACTAATTTGAGCTTTTGATGAAAGTATAATCTAATACTATCTTCATTCTCAAAAGAACGTTGTCCTACAATATGTATAGTTAAATATCGATTAATGGGCTAAGAAACATTAAATTCGTCGTGAAAAATAATGGTTATATTTTTAACAATTTTTGTAAGTATATTCAATTAGAAAAGGTGGCGATTTGACAAGTGTACAAGAGACTTAGGCTATGTTTTTTTCTTATCTTTTTCAACTCATCTTACTCGTTTTTCGCGCGTACGCTTTTCAAATGGCTAAACGGTGTGTTTTTTGCAAAAAAAATTCTATACGAAAATTATTTTAAAAAATAATATTAATCTATTTTTCAAAAAAAATTTAATACTTAATTAATCATGCGCTAATGAGTCATTCCGTTTTACGTGCGAAAGATGATGTGCACTAGGGTTCCCGATCTTCCGAAAGGTTTGATAAACAACGATTTAGGCGGAGTCGCGACACAAATCGATCCGGCTTCTTGAGCGTGCACGCTCTTGAGCCCCGCAATCGCAGCACCACGTTTCCTCTGGTTATCACCCGTGTCGAAACGCGGGTGACCTCGCCGAGAAGGCTAATCCCTGTTTGCCAATCGAAGAACACAAACAAGAACGAGATAGAATACAACCAAAATTGCAGATGAATGATTAAGCTCACAAGTTGGGGTCTTACAAACCGATCTAGCAGCGAAACTGTTCTTGACAGATTAATCTAAGCAAAACCCAAAACCTAAAGATAGCGACGGCTACTCATATATGGAGTTTAGGGTCGTGCAAGCACCCCTTGACGCAACCCTAATGGGCTCCAACACGATACACGGCCCAAAGGCCCAAATACGGCGTCGCAGCGCCGGGACAGATTCTGAATGTCAATTTGTTCGGTCAATTCCCGATGACTCGTTATGAATTTGAACATGGGACCAAAACCATTGGAAAGGTTATCTTCTTAGCTTTCCATCCATATAAAGAATGCCCCAATCCGAGTACGTATGCGACCTGGGCGCCCGTTTTAGTGCAGACTGATCCTGGACTCCGAATTGCACCCGAAATCGACTTGGAGAAGGTCTTGGTTTGGTCCCCAATCAACTTCTTTGATATTCCATGCATTCATTATGCTCGGCTTCTTTTCCTTCATCCAATCAAGTACCTCTGCAAACGAAAACAAACAAAACTCATTGTGTAGCAACATATGTTCAAAAATATAACAAGTAAATCTTATGTAGAACTGGTTAACCTTTGGCTGATTAATACACAAGGTAGTCATGGTTATATCCGAGCTAGTTGTGTCCTCATCATCCTCCCCTTCTTGATTGGAAACCGTCCTCGGTTTCATCTTATCATGGAGCATTTTGAACTTATATTTATCTATCACAACATCCGATGAGGAACATTTCTTGATGGTCATATGGTTGGATCCTGAAATCTTTTTAGTCGAAAACCACAACACTCCCCTTCTTGCAAACCAACCTGTAACTCATTTAAACAACTAGAGGAACTTGATAGAGAATTACGTATACACATGCGGTCCTCTAGACAATACATTTCATCATGAAAAGGAGGTATAGTCAAATCCGAACAAATATATACTCGATGCACATTATATTCTCCTTTACTATCATAATTGCCAATAACATGAAAAATTACATCAGAAGGGCATGGCAATTCAAATCTAGCAAATAATTTCTTCTCTAAACAGTTGAGTGGACAAAGATCATCAAATTGAATATAACCCCAAGTATTTAAAGAAGATAGCAATTTAAGTTCTTCATTTTCGCTAGCAATGTGAATAACATGTTTAAACTCAACACATGGTGGCTCTACTATAGAACTAACATGTTCATTCACTAGTTGTGGCATGGATATAAGTGAAGCATCGCACAACTCTTCTTTATCACAAGGAACATCAAGCGAATTGTTTTGTGACAAAGTTATTTCAACAATTGTTTCCACTATGGGTTGCTCTAATGTAGCATAAGTAGTGGACATAGTCGGCACATCATAACTATGCATACCTTGAGTAGTTGTAGCAACATTATCATTACCTTTTTTCTCATCTTTAGAAATTATAGGTGCTTGGTCAATTAAACATTCCCCAAACATGCATGGAGTTATGGATAGGTCTTTTTGTTCTTCGTCTTTCTTCTCTTCCTTCTCACCATGGTTGTTCTCAGCTGCCTGCAAAATATTAGTATCCAAAACAATAGGCAGAACATTACGTTCGTTTTGTAATAACTCAGACTTAGTTGAAGGCATCACAATATTATTATTATTCCTGGTATCTCTGAAAATCTCATCGATTCTATTCTTCGTCCTTTCAATACTATCTTTGAAAATTTCTTCGATTCCATTCTTCATTCATTCAAGATTATCTTCGAAAATTTCAGAAAAACTCATTGGTTCCAATTTCATTTTTCGACCATTATGTCTAAATGTGTATGTATTAGCAACAAAATTATGCAAACCATTTTTATCATATACCCATGGTTGACCAAACACCAAAGAACATGCTTGCATAGGGACAAGATCAAAATTGGCAGTATCATGGTAATTTCCAATCGAAAAGTTTACTCTCACAATTCTATTTACCTTGAACTTACCACAAAAGTTGAACTATTTGATGTAATATGGATGAGGATGCGGTTGTGTAGGCAACTCAAGTTTCTCAACCAAATCTGAACTCACAAAGTTATTGCAACTCTCACTATCGATTAGAGTACGACATGTTCTATCCTTAACCACAAACTTTGTTTCAAATAATTCGTGGTACTGCCATTGCTCCGCTTTCTCCATTTGAGAACTTAGCACTTGTTGCACCAAAGTACTTTCATCACGTGCATCTGTGAAAGGTGATGTAGTAGCTATAGTTTGTCTCCCATCTAACTTTATCTCATATCCATAAGAGACATAATCTGCCATTATCAGTAGAAAAAGAGAACAACAGAACAATATTGTTCCTATTAACTACAGATCATGGAAGCATCTTACCATGCTCTTACATGGATCTCATCATCGTCACTGCCATTGAAACACCAAAACAACAATAAACGGTGAAGGTTATCCCTAATAATCTACTACGCAGGTGTGGTGGTGCCTCTCAACAATTCTCAGCAATATGGAGCACCAAACCAAGCTCTTATAAAGTTCTTACCAGCAAAGCAAAGGATACCTGGAAGGCGTAGTCAGCGATTGCAGGGATCAAGAACCTGTGATGTCCAGAAGTAATATGTGGAGCTAGGAAGGCCAAATATATGTGAGTGGTACACAATCCAATGACAGATAGTAATGTTGAATAAAAAATCCCAAGTCACGTGCCCTTAGTTGCTGGTCTACTCGTGTCCTAGACAGTAGTGGTAACAATGATGGCACAAATGAATATGACACTAGTAAACAGCAAGGAAGGACTGGCAGGCAAGCTTTGGCGTGTCTCAGCAAAAATAGCAAAACCGCAAGGCTGATAGGCTCAACGGAGCGCGTCGTGAGCTCGAGGCACTAGTGGAAATCAACTTTTCTTTTTTTTCTTTTATTTTTCTTTTCTTTTTTTATTTTCCAGGAGCACAAAAATAGGAACACCACAAAGTTACAGCTCAATCGGAGTTGATATGTGGCCTATGGAATTTTTTGATACCACTATTAAGAGTGCAGAAACTTGTGAGCTCAAACAGAACATTTTTGCAAGCCAAATTTTAGAATTCTGATTTCGCCAAACCCACAAAAGGTGGGGGAAAACGGATATAAAATTTTTTTCTCTTATCCGAAAAGTTAAAATTTGCCTGATTCTGAGTCCGTACGCAAAAGTTATGGCTGTTTGAAGTTTGGGCTTCCGGCTAGGTTTTCCAAAGGGGATATAACCTAGTCCTTTTGTGGTGGAATTGGAATATGGTGGCAGCGGAGTATGTAGGGTGTTCTGGTGATGCGTGGTGATCTGATGGATGTTTATGATGGCGGAACGGCTCTCAAAGGATGAACCCTAACACACGGTGAAAGGTGGCGGCTAGGGTTACAAAGGAAAAACACACGACTAGACTAAAACACGCACTAGACCAGCAACAAGAACTTAAAGTAGGACTCAAACTCAACACTACGGACTCTGAAAAAGAATCATGCAAAGGCTAAACACGGTGTAGGTTAAGGTAACTAACGACTAAAATTTTTTTTGGCTTTTCTGTAGACTCTAGGATTATTGCGAAAACAAAAACTAATCTAGGGTAAAGAAACTGGGCGAACCTGATGGTGAACCTAGAGCTCTGATACCACTTGATGTGCACTAGGGTTCCCGATCTTCCGAAAGGTTTGATAAACAACGATTTAGGCGGAGTCGCGACACAAATCGATCCGGCTTCTTGAGCGCGCACGCTCTTGAGCCCCACAATCGCAGCACCACGTCTCCTCTGGTTATCACCCGTGTCGAAACGCGGGTGACCTCGCCGAGAAGGCTAATCCCTGTTTGCCAATCGAAGAACACAAACAAGAACGAGATAGAATACAACCAAAATTGCAGATGAATGATTAAGATCACAAGTTGGGGTCTTACAAACCGATCTAGCAGCGAAACTGTTCTTGACAGATTAAGCTAAGCAAAACCCAAAACCTAAAGATAGCGACGGCTACTCATATATGGAGTTTAGGGTCGTGCAAGCACCCCTTGATGCAACCCTAATGGGCTCCAACACGATACACGGCCCAAAGGCCCAAATACGGCGTCGCAGCGCCGGGACAGATTCTGAACGTCAATTTGTTCGGTCAATTCCCGATGACTCGTAATGAATTTGGACATGGGACTAGAACCATTGGAAATGTAATCTTCTTAGCTTTCCATCCATATAAAGAATGCCCCAATCCGAGCACGTATGCGACCTGGGCGCCCGTTTTAGTGCAGACTGGTCCTGGACTCCGAATTGCACCCGAAGTCGACTTGGAGAAGGTCTTGGTTTGGTCCCCAATCAACTTCTTTGATATTCCATGCATTCATTATGCTCGGCTTCTTTTCCTTCATCCAAGCAAGTACCTCTGCAAACGAAAACAAACAAAACTCATTGTGTAGCAACGTATGTTCAAAAATATAACAAGTAAATCTTATGTAGAACTGGTTAACCTTTGGCTGATTAATACACAAGGTAGTCATGGTTATATCCGAGCTAGTTGTGTCCTCATCAAAAGAGGTTAGTTCTCATCTCACCCTACCGAACTCAACCTTAGTCGATGTCAGTAAAATCATTGGTAGTAGTTATTTGTTTCTCATGCCACACCCACATATTTGTTTCACGCACGATTTCTTACCGCAAAATCTAATGGCAGTCGGCTGAGTTTAATTTAGCAACTTGGCAGAGCAACTTCATCTTTTTTTGTGAGCAACGTTTCCCAAACTACTAAACGATGTAGTATTTCGTAAAAAAAAACTTTATGTATATAAAAATTTCTTAAAAAATCAAATGAATTCATCTTTCAAGTTTAAAATAGTTAATAATTAATTAATCATTCGCTGATGATCCATCTTGTTTTATGTGAAATAAATTAGCCAAGCTGAACGGCCGGTTCAAACACATTCTAAGTGTGTTCTTTTTTCAGCTTTTCCAAGTTTTACTCCGTACGCAAGTTTTTCGACCTGTTAAACGATACATTTTTTAAAAAGAGTTCTATATGAAAGTTGCTTTCAAAAAATCATATTAATTCATTTTTTATTTTTTAGCTAATACTTGATTAGTCATATGCTAATTCATTGCTTTGTTTTATGTGCCTGGTACCTTAAAAAAAACACAGCCCAAAAGACGGACAAAATGCTGGAAAGTTCACATAAGCCCATGGGAATTGTAATATTTATATCGAAAGCCCACTGCTTTGATATTGTCGTAACTGGGCCTCCCTAGAGAGCCCAATGTGATGGATGGGCCGAGAAATTAAACCTCTCATATGAGGCCTTAAAGTGTGGGTGGTACGCACCTTGGAATAAGTTCAATTGGACTCCCTAATATATATCTCCAATCTAATTCATATCACTAAATCATAATACCAGATATCTCAATCTCTCAATAATTAAAACTGATGTAATTTGACCCCATCAGCTGCTTTGGAGGGTAGTTTTGCTGACGTGGCGATTTGACCTGGTCTATCCGCGAGTCATCCTGTGGGACCCACATGTCATTCTCTCACTCGTTTCCTTCTTCCTCTTCCCCATTTGGCTTCTCCATAGACCACAGTGGTTGCGGGACAACCACTCCGCCGCTCGTGAGGAGAGGGGGCTCGAGGAGAGGCCGGGAGCGGGGGCCGCCTCATCTTCTTCGCGAGGCTGGCGTTGCGTTCTCTCCCCCACCGTTGCGCCGGCACCATGGAGGAGCTCGGCGCAGAATCGGCCACTCTGCCACCCACAAGGAGAGGGAGCTCGACGAGCTCGCCACCTTCCCGACAGGGGTTGAGATGCGCATGATGTAGTAGCAGTTGTCGTAGAACTCGACGTCGTCGCGCGTGGTTAGCGCCAACGAAGATGAAGACGCGGCGCGGGTTGGCAGGCATGGCCTCGTCTTCGTCGTCGTTGTCATTCGCCTCCTCCTCCGCGGGAGGGGATGTTGCTGCTGCTATGGCGGCGACAGGCGCGATCGTCGTGACGGTGGCCGTGCACGGGGATGGCTGCGCCAACCGCTGGGCCGCCGCCAACCTCGCCCTCGGGGCTGGACGACGCGTCGCGCTCATCCACGTCATCCTACCCATCTCCTTCGTTCCTCTGTCCCCCCTCCCCGCCATCGCCGTCTCTCTCTCTCCTCCTCACCGCCGTCGATTCGGTTCGAGCTCATGTGTTTTGCTTTCGTCTGGGTGTGCGTCGCCGCCGCGCATGTCGGGGCAGCGGGAGAGAGGGTGCCAGTGGAGAAGATGGAGGCGGAGACGGTGGAGATGTACGTCTAGGACTACTGCACGCGAGTGTAGGAGGTCTTCCTCCCCTTGCAGCGCCACAAGTCCTCCTCTCCCGCCGGCATTGACAGGAGCAACTCATCCTTGACGGTGTCGCTGGCGTGTCTGATTCCGTCATGGCCAATTCCACGCCAAGCTCCTCCATAGCGTCAGCACAATGGCGAGGGAGAGAACACAGCGTCGGCCTTGCGAAGAAGATGAGGCGGCCCCCATCGCTGGCCTCTCCTCAATGTGGAGATTATGGGTACCGGATACCCTCACGGCTAGCTTATCCGACTTACCATAGGGGATAGGTTATAACTCGTGATTATGTAAACTGGCTATGACTTGGGAGTTATGTTACCATTGAGATAAGGTAACAGCCCATAGTCTATAGTTGGTAAGATTGAGGAGTCTGATTTAGAGTAGGATAGGTCTCCGACTTTTAAACCCACCCTCCGGGACTATATAAAGAGGGTAAGGCGTCCCTTGAAGGACACGGAAAAAGAGACAAGACTACAGACAGAAAACTCATGAGAGCCCCTATTGAAAGAGATCAAGAGATCAATAAAACCACTCGGCGAATCGAATCCCTGAAATAGGAGTAGGGTATTACCTCTCATTAGAGAGGGCCTGAACCTGTCTAAACCTTTGTCCCGACTAACCCATTGTGTTTGGCACTTGACTGCTACCCCCAGATTGATATTGCCGAAACCAAGTTTCGACAGTTGGCGCGCCAAGTAGGGGCCCTGCGTCAAGTTTTCTTCTACATCCCGCCGACGAACGCAATGGGATCTCCATCAAGCTTCGCCGACTTCGTCCTCACCCCTGGGCAGGCGCTTTGCTTCGGCGGACTCGACTTCGCCACCGACAGATTCGGTAAGCTCTCTCTTCTCGACTCGGATTCAAACCAGTCGGGAAGGGAAAGCCCCTTGGCGCCGCTCGGGTTACCGGACGACGCTAAAATCTACCATAATCTTTTACCTTTTGAGTTGGATTCGATCCACTCGAAAGAATCTGCTTCATCGCCTTCATATGATCCCCCGGCCTCACGAGAGGTCGCGGTCATACTCGAATGACTCGGGTCATACTCATCCACGGACATTGACGAACATCTGAGCTCCACCGACTTCGATGACCTCTACGACATCTCCACAGACGAAATCAACAGCTACGACGCAGACAAAGACTACTACGATCCGGACCTTCTCAACGTTCTCATGGCCGAAGTAGCTGAGACCGACTCGGCCGTGGCCCGGAGGATCGCGGAGGAGGAACAGGCTAAGCTTGTGCAAGAGCGCAAGCGCGTGGAGGAGGAACGAGCCAAGCTGGAGCAAGAGCGCAAGCGTGCGGAGGAGGAGAATAAGCGCAAGGAGGAGGAGGAGCTCAGGAAGAAACAAGAAGCCGACAAAAAGAAACGAGACTTGAGGGCAACCGGGCGCTCAGCCCGTGAGGCCATAATGCAGACACAAGTCGACAACGCCAATATCTTCCAGACGCCTCAACAAAACGCCGTCGCGGCCCTCACCCTCATTGACACCGTCATCGAAGCGGCGCCGGCTGCGGTGACGCCACTCCTGGACAAGATCAAGACCATCGTCACGGCCACGGCCAACGGCCATCCTTCCAGCTCCGCACGAAGGCCAACCGAGTCCGTTGCTGAAACACCTGATAGAAGCCGATTGCCGCCGCTATGATCCAAGGACTACAAGAGACCCGAGCAAAGCAAGACACCAGCCAGATCGAAAGACCCTCGCCACGAGGCAGTATGGAGGCCACGAGGTCAAACGGCTGACTCTCATGAGAGAGAACACAGCCGACCACCCGTCCACGACCAGAATCGTCGCAGCAATAACTCCAACTACCAAAGCAGCCCGCGAAGGCCCCCGCCGAGTGATCTGCGGGAGGTTCTCGACCGACGCCACCGAGAACGTGAACGACGCTCTTCTGACGACAGCAGGAAATCACCCAAAGACCATGACGATGGAGTGCCCGCATTCACTCGGGACCTGCGTCGAGTGGATTGGCCGAGTGGTTTTAAGCCTGTCGAGATTGACAAGTACGACGGTAAGACCGATCCCGAGTCATGGCTAACTGTGTATACCCTCGCCATCCGCGCAGTAAGAGGAGACAGCAAGGCTATGGCCAATTACCTGCTCGTCGCTCTCGCCGACTCAGCCAGGAACTGGCTCACGAGTTTGCCAAGAAGCTCGATCGACTCGTGGAGTGAGCTTCGGGACCACTTCATCGCCAACTTCCAGGGCACTTTCGAAAGACCTGGGACCTACTTTGACCTCTACAACGTCATCCAGAAGCCGAACGAATCGCTGAAGGACTACATCCGACGCTTTTCGGAGAAGCGGAACAAGATCCCCAACATCACTGATGACGTCATCATAGCCACGTTCCAGAAAGGCGTCCGAGACGAGTTGCTTATCGGCAAGTTTGGGCGCAAGCCACCGAAGACGGTCAAGCAAATGTTCGAGACGGCAAACTCCTACGCTAAATCTGATGACGCAATCAAGGCCTCACGACAAGACCGACATGACAAGAGGGATGACAAGCCGTCCGGAAGCAGCTGGCGTCCTAAGAAGGACAACGGCAACAACAATAGCGGCCAAAAGGATCGCAAGCGCAAACCCGAGGATTTGGTCGCCACGACATCGAACTACCAGCAGCAGCGTCCCCGAGTCGCCGCCTACGACAAGATCATGAACGCTCAGTGCACGCACCATCCAAACCACAAGCACGCGGCAAAAGATTGCTTCATCTATAAACAATTCGCTGAGCAGTACGCGGCACAACTACGACAAAAGCCGGCTGATGAAGCCGGCCCATTGGGAACCAAGAGGAACGACCCGGCTAGCAGCACAGAGCCCTTCCAAGACCCCGTGGGTGAGCTAAACCACATCTTCGGGGGGCCATAGGCATACGAGTCCAAGAGGAAGCAGAAGCTGACTGATCGAGAAGTCAATGCCGCACAACTTGAAGTCCCGCATTATCTATGGTGGTCGGAGGTAGCTATCACGTTTAACCGCTCGGATCACCCTGACCGAGTGGTTCACCCGGGGCGGTATCCCCTGGTACAAGACCCGGTGGTCCGTAATATCAAACTCAAGCGCGTCCTCATCGATGGCGGCAGCGCTCTCAACATCCTATTCGTCAAGACGCTGGACGAGATGCAGATTCCAAGATCCGAGCCGAGTTCAGCCCCTTTTCTTGGAGTCATCCCGGGGCTGTCATCTACGCCACTCGGGCACATCACCCTCCCAGTCACTTTCGGAGTTCGGGAGAATTTCTGGACGGAGAACATAACTTTTGAGGTTGCCGACTTCGAAGCGGCCTACCACACGATCATCGGAAAACCTGCGCTCGCTAAGTTCATGGCGGTACCACATTACACCTACCTCATCATGAAGATGCCCGGGCCCCATGGAGTTATCACCCTGCGCAGCGATTTCAAGCAAGCCTTCACTTGCGACAAAGAAAGCTGCGATATGGCCCAAACTCGCGAGAGATTATGCGGCCAGCAAGAAGTCCGACTAGCCACATCAACATCCGGAGAAGGAGAAGTCCCCGCCAAGAAGATAGCCAAGTTGGGAGAAGGTGATGCCAAGACAAAGAAAATCCCCCTTGACCCATCTGATCCCTCTAAAACTGCTGTAATAGGCGTGGAGCTAGATCCTAAATAGGAAAGCGCGCTCGTCACCTTCCTCTAGAATAATAAAGATATTTTTGCTTGGAAACCGTCTGACATGCCGGGTATTCCTAGGGAGGTGATCGAGCACTCTTTAAACGTCAAAGATGACGCTAAACCTATAAAACAATGATTGCGCCGTTTTGCTCAAGATCGAAAAGATGCCATCAAGGAGGAACTCGCCAAGCTCTTGGCTGCCGGATTCATCAAAGAGGTTTACCATCCCGACTGGCTAACCAATCCAGTTCTTGTCCGGAAGAAGATAGGGCAATGGCGCATGTGCGTGGACTACACCGATCTCAACAAAGCTTGCCCTAAAGATCCTTTCGGACTACCTCGAATAGACCAAGTCGTCGACTCAACAGCCGGCTGCGAGCTTCTGAGCTTTTTGGACTGTTACTTGGGTTACCACCAGATCAGCTTGAAGGAATCCGACTGCCTGAAGACATCATTCATCACCCCGTTTGGAGCCTATTGCTATATCACGATGCCCTTCGGCCTGAAGAACGCCGGAGCCACCTATCAGCGCATGATCCATAGATGCCTTCAGACTCAGATCGGGAGAAATGTGGAAGCCTACGTCGACGATGTCGTCATCAAGGCCAAGCAAAAGGAAGATCTAATTGCCAACTTAGAAGAAACCTTCACGAATATTCGGGCCTTCAGAATGAAGTTGAACCCGGAGAAATGTACCTTTGGTGTCCCGTCAGGTAAGCTGCTTGGTTTTATGGTGTCTCATCGCGGCATTGAGGCAAATCCAGAGAAGATCAACGCCATCCGGAGCATGAAGCCCCCGAGTACCCAGAAGGACATCCAGAAGCTCACTGGCTGCATGGTGGCATTAAGCCGTTTCGTCTCCAGACTCGGCGAACGAGGTATACCTTTTTCAGGTTACTGAAGAAGACCGATGATTTCCAATGGACCCCCGAGGCCCAGAAAGCTTTCGAAGACTTCAAGGAGTTCCTCACGACACCACCCGTGTTGGCGTCACCGCACCCACAAGAACCCCTGTTGGTCTATGTCTCCGCAACTCACCAGGTGGTTAGCACGGTCTTGGTCGTCGAGCGCGAGGAAGAAGGCCGAACCCAAAAAGTTCAACGGCCGATCTACTTTGTCAGCGAGGTGCTGGCAGGAGCCAAAACCCGCTACCCTCAGGTACAAAAACTACTATATGGAGTCCTAATCACCGCTAGGAAGCTAGCCCATTATTTTCAGGGTCACTCGGTCACTGTCGTCACGTCCTTTCCACTCGGCGATGTCATCCATAACCAGGAGGTTACTGGGCGCATCGCGAAGTGGGCACCGGAGTTGATGCCGCTGGATATAGTTTTCAAGGCGAGAACGTCTATAAGTCTCAACTCCTGGCGGACTTCGTTGCCGAGTGGACCGAACAACAAGAAGAGGTACCAAGAGAAGATCTGCAGTACTGGACCATGCACTTTGACGGATCCAAGAGAGTCACCGGCTTGGGAGCGGGAGTCGTGCTAATTTCCCCGACTGGGGAGAGGTTACGGTATGTTCTTCATATCCACTTCCCCGCCTCACACAATGTCGCTGAGTATGAAGCCCTTCTTCACGACCTACGACTTGCTGTTTCACTCGGGATACGACGGATGATTGTGTGAGGAGATTACCAGTTGGTGGTTAACCAGGTAATGAAGGACTGGTCCTATTTAAATAAGACCATGAAGGCCTACCGACAGGAAGTTCGCAAGCTTGAAGACAAGTTTGACGGACTGGAGTTATCTCACGTCCTGAGACACAATAACGAAGCGGCAGATCAGTTGGCACAGTTTGGGTCCAAGCGCGAAGCAGCCCCGACTAACGTTTTCGTGGAACACCTCTACGAGCCGACTGTTGCCAAAAAATTAACCCCTGACGAGGAAGTCACAAACCAGGTTGCCATGACCGACCCTGACTAGAGGACACCGTTCATCAAGTTTTTAACTCAGCAGGAGCTGCCGGGTGATCGGGATGATGTGGAATGAGTCCGACGTCGCAGTCAAGGCTATGTCATGGTTGATTCAGAGCTATACAAAAGAAGCCCCTCTGGAGTTTTGATGAGATGCGTCACGCCGGAGGAAGGACGACAATTATTGCAAGATATTCACTCGGGCATCTGCGGCAGTCACGCCGCGGCGCGCACTCTGGTGGGCAAGGCCTACAGACAAGGATTCTTCTGGCTCACGGCGGTCTCCGATGCAGACAAGGTGGTTCGCACGTGTGAAGGTTGCCAATTTTTCGCTCGGCAAAGCCATATTCCAGCTCAAGATCTTCAAACAATTCCCTTATCATGGTCTTTCGCTGTATGGGGCTTGGACATGGTCGGTCCTTTCAAGAAGGCGCCAGGAGGATTCACGCATCTATTCGTCGCAATTGATAAGTTCTCCAAGTGGATCAAGGCTAAGCCGGTCGCTATGATAACTGCGGATAAGGCACGAGATTTTATTCTAAACATCGTGCATCGGTTTGGCGTCCCGAACAGAATTATAACCGACAATGGGACTCAATTCACTGGAGGCGTTTTTAAGGAGTTCTGCGAAGACTTCGGTATCAAAATTTGCTACGCATCGGTTGCACACCCCAAAAGCAACGGACAAGTCGAACGTGCCAATGGTATGGTTCTTCAAGGTATCAAAGCCCGAGTGTTCGATAGACTACGACCGTATGCCGGAAGATGGGTTCAAGAGCTGCCTTCGGTGTTATGGTCATTACGGACTACACCCAGTCGGGCTACCGGCCAATCTCCTTTCTTCTTGGTTTACGGAGCAGAAGCAATGCTGCCGAGTGAGATGGAGTACGAGTCTCTCTGAGTTCGTAGCTTCGACGACGAGCGTTACAACCAAGACAGAGTTGATGACCTGACCCGACTGGAGGAAGCCCGCGAAGCCACATTGGTTCAGTCGGCGCGGTATCTTCAAGGACTTCGCCGCTACCACAACCGTAATGTTCGATCACGAGCTTTTATTGTTGGAGATATGGTTCTACGCAAGATTCAAACTACAAGAGATCGTCACAAGCTGTCTCCACTATGGGAAGGGCCTTATATAATTGCTGAGGTGACTCGGCCATGAGCATATCGCTTGAAGCGTGAAGATGGAACCATGGTGGAGAACTCCTAGAACATTGAGCACCTTCGTCGATATTATGCTTAAGTTTTTCTGGTTCTATGTTTTTCTCGACTGCCAATTTCAAGCAAGATGACTTCTTGAGTTGACAGTCGGGGGCTATAAATATATCAATAAAGCATGATTTTTCTTATTTCGCTTATCATTGTTTAGTGTTTTGGTTCGAGTTCAATAGATAAGGACTGAGGTTTTTTGATGACTTAGTCAAGCCTAGGCTTGGTTCTAGTCGGACGAAAACTCTTAAGAAATTATATATGAAGACTCGGATCAAGGCATTAACATAAATAAGCTAAATATTTACAAGTTCTAAATACAGCAAGTTATATACATCAAGACAAGTTCAGCTACTCTTGGAAGTGCGAAGCTACATCACTGGCTACCTTCTTCGCCGACTCCTGCGCTTCACTTATGAGCTCCAGGGCTCGCTCATCTGAGGTGCCAGCCGCAAAGCCATCTCCGACAGAGTCCACGTCTATCCGAGGATAGAGTGATTTCATCTGCGCAAGAGCAAAGCTTGCACCCATGACGGCCGCATCAGAGATATTCTCCACATATTTTGCCGGAGCCGTCCTGAGCTTGTCGAAGACTTCTACGGCATCCAACGAGCTTGTCTCGAGTCCTTGTTTGTACAATGCCGACAGGATCGGTGCAGCAGCGTTAGCGATGTCATCTCGTACGCTTTCAGCCCTTCGGACTCTCTCGGCAAAGACGTTGAATTGCGCCTGGGATTTCACTTTATTGGCTACAAAATTGATATGATTCGGATTACATCAACAGTCAAGATTGAGTATATTTAAGAAGTATGAGCTTCGCAAGATTACCTTCGATTTCTTCCAAGGCTTTTTCTTTGTCAGACTCCAGCTTGGCCTTGTCGGTTTCTACTTCTTCCAGTTGGGTCTTGAGGGTATTAATCTCAGAAAGGTTGGCTACAACGCGAAGACTTGCGGATGTCAGGATCAGAAGGATAAACAAAGACAGAGCAAGTACAAAGGTGGTTTGGCTTACTCCCGATTGAGCCACGGAGTTCCAAGTTTTCATCTCGGAGCTTCGCAATTTCTACTCGCAAGACGGCCTCTCGAGCTGCGGCTTCTTCTCTGGCGGCCTTGAGATCTTGGTGGACGTTTTTCAGAGAGTTTACATGGGGGACCAGTTTTTCGAGGGTGTCTGATTTGGCCATTAAGCGACAATATATTCTCTGCATAAGAGGATGAAGATAGTCAACCACGTCAGATAACGATGACAAGACATAGAGGAGATATACTTACATTCATCAGCCGGGTCGCTTCATTGAGGCTGGCTACGAGCATATCGCGTTCTTCATCTTCTTTTTGCTTATTTAATACGATGCCTTGCTTAATGCCTTCGGCATCGCGCCACTCAATTTTGATAGGAGGGACCGAGTCAGTTGAAGATTTCAGTCGGGAGATTTCCTCCTCTACGGCTGATTGATTTGGAGGAACTAAATGAAGATAAAAGTAAAGAACATAATGAAGACAAGAGTCTGGGGATTATAGTGAGATTTACCTATTTTAGGAGCCGGATCCTCGCTTGGAGCTTCTTGACCGCGTGAGCCCTGTGGATCTTCGTCCGGCTGGTTTCCAGTCAGGACATCCTGATTGGCAGTCGGGGGCTGTTCTTTTCCGGCCGACTGGTTTCTAGTCGGGATGTCATGGCTGGTAGTCGAGGGCTCAGTTGCAGGAGCATCTTTGCTTGAGGATTTCGCCCCAGGAGCATCCTCACTCGGGACAGGGTCTTGAGTTTTTGGTTCTGCAGGCCTTGGCTTTTCTGACGCTGCAGATGGATTGATGGATTCGGCCCGCCCGGTGGGATCAATGTCCTGAGGTTTTCTGCAAGAAAGAAGACGAAGCTGATTGAGATAGAAAGGAAAGAATTTATGACGAGGAGTTGGTTTGGGTTATGTGATATACCTATTGGACCTCCTGATTTTGGGAATGGATCTGGCCGATGGTTTCGGAGGACTTATATTGGCTTGAGGAATCTGGATTTTTTCGTCATCCGAGTCATCGATGACCAGTCTCCTTTTACTCGCCCGCTTGCTGATATCTTCGTCGGTGGCAGCCCCCTTCTCTTGAGGCTCGACCTTGATTTTGGGGCCGCCGGTTGGTTTTTTGGCAGCAGGTCGAGTTGGCATATCGTCGTGATACACCTTGTATGGCTTGGAAATAATGAGAGCGTTTGCCTGCAAGTGGAGTTTTTGAGATATATTGAAGGATGTGTGCAAGATCGAAAGAGTTTTGAAAAGCCAAGTCGACTTACCGGAGGAGGAGGTCGAAACAAGTTGAAGGGAGGAACCGGCATCTTGTGGCTGCGATCTACTGTGATTCCTAAGGAGAAAATCTTGTACATACGAGTGCACAAGGCCTGGTAACTCAGAGCATCGCGGTCCTCCCGATTGGGGTCGCTTTCACCCTCATACTCGAACGCTGGCTTGGATCTCTCCTTGATGGGTGCCAGTCGGTTCTTGATGAAGTGCCGGGTAATTTGTTCTCCTTGAAGGCCTTTCTTCTTCATTTCAAGCATGTTGGCCAAGAGGTTATTCGCTTCTACCCAATCTTGGTTTTCCGGCATTGCGTTCTAGTTGGCTCTTTGGATCGGTGGAAGGCCGACGAAGTTGGGCAAACTAGGATGAGGGTTCGAGATATAGAACCAGTTTGCATGCCAGCCTTTATTGGAGGATTTCAAGGGGAGAGAGAAGTAATCTCTGCGGAGAGTCCTGCGGAGTTGAAAGCCAGCCCCACCAACGACGCAGGGGTCATCCTTAGTCGGGTGTGGCTTGACATAAAACATGCAACGAAATAGATTGAAATGGGGGAAGATGCCTAGAAATGCTTCGCACACATGGATAAAAATTGCAATGTGGAGGATAGAATTTGGATTCAAGTGGTAGATTTGAAGGCCGTAGTATTCGAGAATACCACGGAAGAAATCGGATGTGGGCAGACCAAATCCGCAATAGAAAAAAGAGGTGAAAACCACAATCTCACCGGTGTTTGGAGTGGGGAACTCTTCGCCGGCCGCTGGACGCCAGCCGATGATTTCCTTGGGCGGGAGAACTCCGTTCTTCACCATTTCCCGCAAGGTCGACTCCTTCACGTCTGAGGTCGCCCACTGGTCGAAAGGGATTTCTCTCTCTTCCGCCATGGATGCGAGTTGGGTGGAGGTGGATCTAGCGTAAGAGATGGGGATTTTTTGAGGGGATGCTAGCAACTGGATGCGGATGATGGATTGTGGTGGAGCTTGAGTTTTTTCAAGGGATGATTTTGCGTGAGCACGAGTTTTCGGATTCCTCGGAGCGGTTGGTGAACAGGAGCGCGAAAAGGGGAAAAAATTTCGGGAAGATGAAGCGGCAGGGATGACGCTGGTGCTTTAAGAAAGATTTAGGGTTTTTGCTGGGTTTTCTCGTATTTGGGCCGAGCCCATGAGAAACTTGCGGCCCATCTTATGAGTATGGCTTGACATATGTCCATGAGGACTTAAGCAAATTTGCTCTAGCAATATGCATATGTCTCATTGCCTAATGACTTAAAAATTCTTTCATAACAGCAGTTACACAACTTGTTGAAGGTTGGTACGATGCAATTTGGAAAATGACAAACAATTTTTTACGCATGAGGGTCGGCTGAGAAGTCTGCTCTGAGATAACTCAGACAAAAAGACTCGGATGAGCATGAGCTAGTCGAGTATTAAACACTATGCCTTGATTATGAGGTTATGTGTTATCAGATTTTTTATGATTATTTCTGGTTTGAGCTAGGCATTTGTTTAACTCAAGAGAGTCTAATTGTTATAGTTCTTGAGTATATGCTTAGTTTGTTAAACTAAACACATAGTCGGGGGCTACACCTAATTAGGTGCATCAGTCGATGCACCTAAATCTTTATTTTTGATATTTTTGAGATGTTTTTCAGCCCTTCACAGCCCTTTTTGGATGATGAAGCACTCGGGAAATCCAGGCAGAGGTGATGAAGGCACTCGGTGATAGATGCACTCGGCTAGGGAGTCACTCGGCTGTGTGTTATTCTGGTTCGAGGCAAAGTTATCTCGTCGACTGTGAAGGTCTCGGGGGCTACTGTGGAGATTATGGGTACCAGATACCCTCACGGCTAGCTTATCCGACTTACCATAGGGGATAGGTTATAACTCGTGATTATGTAAACAGGCTATGACTTGGGAGTTATGTTACCATTGAGATAAGGTAACAGCCCATAGTCTATAGTTGGCAAGATTGAGGAGTCCGATTTAGAGTAGGATAGGTCTCCGACTTGTAAACCCACCCTCCGGGACTATATAAGGAGGGTAGGGCGTCCCTTGAAGGACACGGAAAAAGAGACAAGACTACAGACAGAAAACTCACGAGAGCCCCTATTGAAAGAGATCAAGAGATCAATAAAACCACTCGGCGGATCGAATCCCTGAAACAGGAGTAGGGTATTACCTCTCATTAGAGAGGGCCTGAACCTGTCTAAACCTTTGTCCCGACTAACCCATTGTGTTTGGCACTTGACTGCTACCCCCAGATTGATATTGCCGAAACCAAGTTTCGACACTCAAGCCCCCTCTCCTCACGGGCAACGGAGTCATCGTCTCGTAGCCACTGTGGTCCGTGGAGAAGCCGAATGGGGAAGAGAGAGAAGAGAGAGAGGAAGAGGAAGAAGGAAAGGAGTAAGACAATGACATGTGGGCCCTACAGGATTACTTAGCAGGATAGACAAGGTTAAAGCGCCACGTCAGCGAAATCGACCTTCAAAACAATTAAGGGAGTCAAATTACAACGGTTTTAATAGTTGGGAGGAGAGGTCAAGATATCCCATATTACGATTCAGGGATATGAATTAGATTTGAGCTATATTTGAGGAAGTCAAAGTGGACTTATTCCTACGCACCTTTGGTGATGTTTGGTCCATATTTAGCTACAAACAAATTAATTTGAGACCCCATAGAGAACTTATGCTCCAGAGCAGAATAGCCACCAAGAACATTAACAAGTTGAACCACCAAGATGTCCATTTAATACTGTTTTGATTTGGGGGAGACTGATGCGGGAGGGCTAGATGATTGTCCTTTTACAAAATATTTCACAAATTCATTTTTTCCTTATGATTTTTCATGAATAAAATACAAGGCTTGTCCTTAAACTTATCCTGAGATGTCATCTAGGTCCATAAACTTAGAAAACGTACATCGAGATACATAATCTTCGTTTTATGTACCATGTGAAGTCCAAGGTGCAGCTCGCGGGACCAAATTGCTGACATGGCCATCTACTGTGGTTGAACTTTTATATGCAACCCCCTCTACTATAATAATCTCCAAATCGGCTCTCATAATTCACTATGCCACCACTCAAATAGGAGAGTAGGCGAAGAAGCAACTATTACAACGACACCGATCATCAGTAGTCCTCTTAGCGAGATATATGACGCGAGTGGTCTTGACTCTTAATCAGATCAATTACTAGTCCTCCACAGAGACTCCCTCGGGTCATCCTCGTGCGGGCGGCTTGGGAGCAAACCCTAGCCGCCGCTGCCACCCACCCTTCCCCCCTCTCTTTGCCTTGCCGTCATCGGAGTTCGCTGTCGGACAACCATGTGAGGAGCTGGGATGGCGGCAGCGGGGCCATAATGCGGCAACACGCTGGAGAGAAAGACGGGGCAGAGCGCGGCAAGCCGACAACCACGGGGCAATTTGCAAGCTATTGTACCTATTTACACCCACCATACAAGTTCGTATACTGTGAGCGTAATTTACTCAAAACTTATACTACCTTGAATTGGTGAAAGCAAGCAATTAACCTATTCTAAACAACAAAAGAGAAAAAAAGAGTTAGCAAGTTGTAGACAAAAGAAGAGATGGCCCATTAATCATTGACGATACAGTCCATAGCGAGAAAATTGTCATTCTACCATCATCGAAATGGAGATTTACCAAAATACCACTTCATATTTAGGATTCACCAGAATGCCACTCTCAAGTGTGGGGTTTTGCCTAAATGCTATTAACTTCCATTTATGAGAATTAGAAATTGTTTTGTCTCTTCTTCCTATGTTTAATGACCAAAATACTCCTGTTTGAAACCATCAAAATTTCCAATTCTTCCTTCCTACTCGAGCAGGAGTGCAGCGGCCTGGGAGCTAGGGTTGGCCCCATCCTGCCGTGCCACCCTGCCGCCGCCACTCCTTTCGCACTGCCGCCATCCCCACGCGTCTTCGCGCAGGCCCCGTCCCAACGCGTTGCCCCTGTCGTCGCTCCTTCTCTTCTCGCGCGCACCCTCGTCCACACGGCCCGTGTTGCTGCCGCTCCTTCTCTTCTCGCGCGTGTCCCCGTCCCCACATGCCGCCATCACTCCTCTTCTCAGTCTGCTGCTATGCCACCGCCGCTCCTTTTCTCGTGTTGCGCTTTTGCTGACCCTTCTCTTCGCTGCGGCCCCTCCCCTCTCACCGCTCAGCCGCTGCTCCCACGCGCTCCTCCCAGATGTGTGAGCTCTAGGGTTGGACGAAATGCTCGTGACTCGTTAGCTCGCTCGATTCGTGGTTGGCTCGGCTCGACTCGACTCGGCTCGTTATGTTTTCTTATCGAGCCGAGCTAGCATTTTAGCTCGTTACATATAACGAGCTACCTCGAGCTGGTTCATGAGTAGCTCACGAGCTCAACGAGCTAAGGGCAAGCAAAAGGCTAGCAGCTCAACAGCCAGCGGCCTAGCCCAATAAACAACATTTGTGCCATCGTGAGTTCTAAGTCCTGACCATGCCCAATATCAAAGAAGCCAAGCAGCAACCTTATCCACACTATAGCCTACACTATAACGGCATAACCTTATCCATTAATCCATGAGCTCAGGCATACTAGCGACGGCGGGAGCTTCGGCAGCAGGAGGCGGTGGCTCGAGCACGAGCTTTGAGCAGGAAAAGGTGCAAGGGCGAGGCCGGCCACAGCCTTGAGTCGTGGAATCAAGCTCAAGCGGCACAAGCTGCAAGCAAGCGATAGTTTGTGCTCAAGCACGAGATGGCACAGCCGCACGGGTGGCGACAGTGGTGACAGTGATGCGGTCTCGAGCGGCATGGCCAGGCAAAGTCATCTTCGAGCTCGCCGTCGCTGGAGTCATCTTTCCTAGGTTCACCGTACTCATCCCCATTCTTGCAAGTCTGCAGTGTTTTGTTCTAAGACCCAATTAGTTGCTTGATTTCCTTGATCCAACTCGGAGTGGACATAAATTTTTCTTTGTTTCTCGGTATTGGAAAGGATAATTTCCTTTCATTTTTCCTATCATCCAGTGAGGCTGTGATTGATTCATGTCAACCAAACAGTGCTACAGTCATGTTTCTTTCCTGTAATCGATTCGTCAAGTTTCTTTATCTTGTCGAGTTGGGAATTTCTTTTGGCTGTGGAAGGTTGCCGCTTGCGCTAGATTCATGCTAAAACTTGTAGTTCACCATGCCGTCACTCCCTTAGTGCAGTCTGCCGATAGTCGACCTCTTGCAATCACTCGCAGCGCAGCCTGCTGGTCTCACCCGCAGCGGCCTCTCGCCCTCTCCCTGTCCAACTCACGAGCTAAACGAGCTGGCTCGAGCTGCTGACGAACACGAGCCGAGCTGTATTTTCTGCTCGTTAAGATAACGAGCCGAGCCGAGCCAGCTCGTTATCTAAACAAGCTAGAGCGAGCTGAACCGAGCCGAGCCGAGCTGGCTCGGCATCCACCCCTAGTGAGCTCCCACTTGAATGGATTTAATCGGGGGTATTTTGGTTAATAAACATAGGAGGGAAAGGACAAAACAAATTTTAATTCTCAAAAATGTAAGTTAATGGCATTTCGGCGAAGCCCCATACTTGAGAGCAGTGATGGCAACGGGTACATATTCACCGGGTTCTCTTGCCCTATACCCAACCCGCGATGGCTAAATATCTCCGTTTAAATACCCACACCCTTCGCGGATACAAAATCATCCCCATACCCATACCCGTGTGGGTAATGGGTACCCAATGGATATCCATACTCATATAGTTGACTTATTACACTTATTGTTTTGTACTGTAATTAGCCGTATTAGAAGTGTAAACCATTGATATTTTCTTTGACAACAATGCTATTACCATTAACATTCAAACACAAGTAAAAAAAATCTACAACCACATTACGTAATCAAGAAATCAAATAATAATTTCATATAATTAGACTAGAACAATACTTAAGAGGTGAAAAAGGTTTTATGCTATGATTTAGTAGTTGTTGAGACTTATGTTACTCATAGTTTTAGGCTCAATCTACGGATTTTTTTCATCCACTGATTGATGGGTATGGGTGAGTAAAGAACGAACCCATACCTGCGTATCCAACGGGTAAGAGTTTTTGTCTGTCAGTACCTATGGGTATAAGAATTAAAACATAATTAACTTCTAATAGAGTAAAAATCAATTGGGTGTCGGGTCACGGGTCTTCATTGTTATCTCTACTTAAGAGTGATATTTCCACAAATACCAAATGTAGAGTGATATTTTGATAAATTCCTGTTTTGATGACGGTGGAATGGCAATTTTCTCATCCATAGCATAGCGCTGAGCTCACTGCAAAACCCCGGTGCGCGAAAAGAGTGAGTGCCTCCACTGCCTCCAACGCGGACCCCACCAACTCAACTCCCCACCTCCCCCACTGTCCGTACGATGGGGTGCATGCTCCCCTCGCCGCCGCGCTCGCACCGCGCGTGCCCGGGCGCCCCGCCGCCGTCGCTGCCGCCGGCAGAGGACCTCCTCTTCGAGATCCTCCTCCGCCTCCCGCCCGAGCCCCACTGCCTCCACCGCGCCGCGCTCGTCTGCAGGCGCTGGCGCCGCCTCATCCACGGCCAGGCCTTCCTCCGCCGCTTCCGTGCATTACACCGAACACCTCCCGTGCTCGGCTTCTACCACAACTCCCGCGCCGTCGGCCCCTCCTTCATCGTCGTCGCCGCGCCCGCAGGGCCCTCGTTCGGGTTCGACGACGACGACTGGAGGCTCCTGGGATGCCGCCACGGCCGGGTGCTCCTCCGCAGTGGGCCTGGGTGGCTCCAGCTCCTCGTCTGGGACCCCGTCACCGGCCACCGCAGCTGCGTCCGCCTCGGCCGCCTCGGGGACCACGTCCGGGCCTGCAACGCCGCGGTTCTTGGCGACCAGGGTACTCGCCGCGATGGCTCCTTCCGCGTCGCCTTCGTGTTCACCGGTGAGGGCCGCGCGTCCGCCTGCCTCTACTCGTCGGAGACCGCCGCATGGGGCAGGTTGATCACCGCGGAGGCGCGCTGCGGCGACGTGGGAAAGAAGCCCAGCGCGCTCGCCGGGGACGCGCTCTACTGGTTGCTCGACGACGGCGACATCCTCGAGCTCGACATGGGCAAGGAGACCCTCGCCGTGGTCGAGCCGCCGCCCGACACTCTGACCCTGTACGGGAGGAACAACATCCAGCTGATGGCCTCGCCGGACGGCGCGCTCGGCCTCGCCGTGATGGACGTGTTCAGCCTGCAGCTGTGGGCGCGGGAGGCCGGCGCCGATGGCGTTGCAAGCACCAGCTGGGTGCTTCGCAAGAGCATTAACCTCGACGTTTTTTACTCCAATGCCATTGCCACGCGCAGGTGTGCGGGTGATTCTGCTGCCGCCTGTCCGGCTGCTCGGGGTTGACGAAGATGGCATCTCTGCGTTCATATGGACAATTGAGGGCATCTTCATGCTCCATCTTGAAGATGAGATGCTGATGAAGAAGGTGGCTGCTTCCAGAATGGTGGACTTTGTTTATCCCTATTCAAGCTTCTATGTTGCAGGTATAACAAATGCTAGTGTTCTAAGCGTCTTATTTGCACTCATTTTAATCTTGATTTGCATATAAATGGGTAACTTTCGTGATGTCCGAAGATGAACTGAACAAATGACTCCAAATCCTTGTCTGTTCTGGTAGAGGGAACCATAAAAACGGCAACTTGAGTTCAGTGAAAGCCATAGCTTGCCTTTCTAGTTTGTGCTCTGTGGAATGCAGACATGGACATATGAAATGTATGTCGTATCAAGTTATCATCTTACTGTTTACTTCGTTGGTGTACCTTATCATATATTCATATTCCTTGCAATTCATGCATTCAAGTTCAAGAGGATGTAAAATGGGTAGTAGGCGGAAAATGGCTTATCAAAGGTGCATCTCAACTAGCATATTGTTTAAAATGTTACTGTGAATATCCAATTCCCATATGGTTTGAGTTGGTAAGAACATAGGGCTTGCATTGGTATCCATTTTCTACCATAATTGAATACATGTACCTTTTATGGGTTAGAATATAGCTTCTGATTTCTCTTGAATATATCACTAAAATCTGGTAATCAGTTATTAGGGGACGGGCTAAAGATTGTACTGGTGCATGTGAATGGTGATCACGTATTTTTGGAGTCTCCGTATGTAACTAAAGTGTTGCATATTGTAGAATGAGCTATCCTTTTGCTTTAATTTCTGGGGTCACCTTTCGTTTTTTTTTGTTTTTTTAAAAAGAAATTCTGGAGTTAACCATATAGAACTAGCATGTTTACTGTATATCATAGTGATAGAACATCTACTATATAAAGTTTGTAACTTTTTAAAGTAGAAATAGTTAGTAATGAATGATTTGGCTATCTATTTTAAGCTCCGAACTTACTCATTTCTATAAGAAAGTTCACATGACGCTATAAATTGGGCAAACTACTTCATGTTCTTCTCTTTTCAGAATTAACTAGCTTTCTTCATGTCGAAACATGCATGCGAAAATAGACATTGTGATCTGATGTAGCATTGTAGCAACCTTGCACGTCAATCTCATATCTTGTTTTTATTTTTCTACGACTGTTCTTGTTCATCTGCAATGCACACTATGAACTTTGTTGGTAAAGATTACATGAATAATATTCATTTGGATTGTATTGTATCCAGTAACCTTTCATGTGTAATCTTTTCTGATTGCTTTCATTTGTGGGTTATGTTAATGGATGGAAACGAAGATTTGTTTCATCATGCACTACACTGAACTCGTTACAGAGAGCAATATCGTGCATTCTGGTGACCTTCAGAAAGATGGATTTTAGAGAAAAGACCTTGCTTCCCTTTGGGGGTTACCCACAAGTAGTTGTCAATTGGTAGAATTTCAAATTGCCATATATGCGTACTTAGTGAATGTTACATTTCTCATTTTGCTCGTTTCTACGATGATCTTCCATAATTTTCCTAACTCTCCAGTAATGGCAAGTGGTGAAGGTGAAGATGATGGTGCAGATCATGGAAGTGGACGGCTGTAGATCTTTGGTTTGCAGAGGTGTTCAAGGATCAGCTATGCATCTGCACTGCTTTCACCAATGTCTAAAGTACTAAGCACATACTACCATATAAGCTATTCTAACTAATGTTAGATCAGCCATGTTTCAGTCGTAAAAGGAAAATGTGACATTTGCTCTATGTTTGAGATTACAGCTAGTACTCCATTAAGCACATTTTGCTTTATGCGACAAGATATTATCAGATGATCTTTGCTCTGCTTATTCTGTTTGATTTGTGATGATCCAGCAGCTGCTCTAGCCTCTAGGCTCTTCACAGAAGTAGTAGTTCATATTTTAAATGGAAAATTGATGATTTGCTCCATAGTTGCATGTGCTTCTACATTTTGTCCAAAGTTGTTTTCTCTTGATCACTTGGAAACAAATTTGAGTAAAAATTCAAGTACAGACAACTTTGGGGCATATTTGTAGAAGCGCATGCAACTTTAGGGTGAACAATCAAATTTCCCATTTAGAAGTGTTCTTTGTTGAAAAGAATTTTAAAATCGTGAACATACAGAATTTTGAATTTCAATTATTTTAAGCAAATCATCAGACTTTGGCTGCCGATCGGGGACCTTGCATCAAAACCTGAAGAATTTGCACTGTGTATTTGTTTTCTAGAACAGCTTTGATATTTTAAAACCATAAAATGTACTTCCTTCATTAAAAATAAATTTTAACTTTGAGTTATCAAGCTTTGACCAACAATATTTTTTTGAATAATTTAGTTATTTAACATTAAATTCATATCAATAGATTTGTAGTCGATAGAACTTCTCTAGGATTTTACATTTTAAGTTTTTAATCAATTTGATTTGACTTAGATTAAATCTTAATTGGTAAAAATTCGTTTACTCTCGATAAAAAATTACTAGGGTGTATGAAAAACTACATCTGTCAAGGTTTAAATCTTGGTGTTCATAAATATTACGCACAACATGTGAGCTTTCAATAGTATTTCAGTGAGATAAGGAATGTGTCATTAGTTTTCATTTTTTAGAGCGTGTGTTAGAGGGTGCATATGTGGGGTTATGAGAGTGTCGTTTGTAGTGATGGGTGCGCGCGTGTGCGTCTACCCATGTAATCGAAAAAGAAATCAAAACAGACCAAGTATATACATGTAAACTAGGGTATAACCGAGAATTTTGACAATATAGCACTCAATTAGTGCACCTTCTATCTTTTACCATCTAATTTGTGCATCGCACCTCATGTAATACACCATTAGGACTGCTAACTGTTCTATTTGGTACTACTTTCCCCACTTTTTCTTTAGTTCTGAGTTTTCATTTGCATTTTATTTTTTTCCTCAGTTTTTGGGACATTTTTGCCCCTGCCCCACATGTCAGAGGAGATCGGATCGATCGATCATCCATTCACCGGCGCGTGCGCTGCCGCGCCGACTGCCCGACGCCGTGCGCCGGCCCGCCGGCAGCGCCCCTGCCGGCGAGCGCCTGCACACCCCCACCACCCAACCCCGCGGCGCCGGCCGTCTGCACACCCTCTCCGCCACGCGGCCCCGATCCCGCTGTGAAGAAGAGGAGGAGCAGCGGCAACTTCTTTTTTGTATTTTGCAATTTTTCGATATGTTGTATAGCGTAGCTCTCAGAATCAGTTGGTAGAGAAGATGATGATAAACCAGCAGCAGAAAATTGCTCTCGGAATCAATTGGTAGGGAAGCAGTTTTTGCAAATTTTTGCGTCGGGTTTGCAGGCGGCGAGGCGGCAACGCACGCGCCGGTGAATGGATGGAATGGACGGATCGATCGATCCTATCTCCTCTCTTCGGATCTGACATGTGGGCCAGGAGCAAAAATGTTCCCAAAACTGAGAAAAATAATAAAATGAAAAAGAAAAGCCATATTTAGGCTGTGTTCACCTCCGTTTTCCGCACGCACGTTTTTCAACTTGCTAAACGGTGCGTTTTTTGCAAACAGTTTCTATACGAAAGTTGCTTTAAAAAATCATATTAATCTATTTTTTAAAAAAAATAGCAAATACTTAATTAATCATACGCTAATGAGTCACTACGTTTTGCGTGCACAGAAGATGAGTTCCCAATATCACCAAACGAATACAGCCTTAGGGGTGAATGAAAATCTCATAGCTTGTTAGCTCGTTCAGCTTGTGGTTGGCTCGACTCGGCTCGTTGTATTTTATACAACGAGCTGAGCTCATGTTTTAGCTCGTTAGAGATAACGAGCCAGCTCATTATCCCCTATAGGCGAGATAACTAAACTGGCTTGCGAGCCAAACAAGCTAAGGGCAGGCCAAGCAATACAAGCACACAATAGACGTTTTTATTTTTCATCGGCAACCTAACCCAATCTGAAAAAAACCAATACTACAAGAAGGCTCCAAGGTCCAAACCGGGGGCAAACCCTAGTCTCTCTCTCCAAAGTCTAAACTCGAGTTGCCGCCAGAAGGTTACGCCATAGCCGCCACCGCCCGCCACGACGCCACGCCCCCCGCACAGGCGCATGGTTGCAGCCAACGCAACCGCACCGCCCTACTCCCTCTCCCTACATGGCTACGTCCCCGTCAGCTGCATGTCCCTTCTCTGTCCTTGTCCGCCTAGGAGGACCAAGACGTGCTGATGAGGGGCAAGAGCTTCCAACGCCGGCAAGTTATGATTCTTGAATAGAAGTTACATATGATGAAACTAGTTACTGCTTACTAGTTGACTTGCTATTGATTTACCACTTATGCAAATGCAATGAACCAATAGTTAGCTAGTAATTTGGCCTTTTGCTGTGTTGCAGCTTGCAGCTGTGTTTTTTTAGCTAGTAGCTCGCGAGCCAAGCGAGCCAAACGAGCTAGCTCGAGCTCTTTCACGAGCCGAGCCGAGTTGCATTTCTAGCTTACTAAGATAACAAGCCAAGCCGAGCTAGCTCGTTATATTACACAAGACACGCAGATTGGATGATAAAAGATAGAAGGCACGCTAATTGAGTCTTATATTCTCGAGCAAATTTCAGCAAACCCTATGTTTTATGCTTGAAGTTGCATAAAGCCTCAGGTATTATGACCGGTGGTATATAATCTCAACAATCGTGGTTCTTAAGTTTCACAAAACATTACCTCTATATATATTTGACAAATATTTACTTATAATTTTAAAACATATAATCGTTGATTTCTTGATTATTAAGGTTGTCAGTTCAACTCTTCACTAATTTAAAAGATATTGTTACATATATGCTAAAATCATTTGAAATTTAAATCAGGTCTCATGAAACATTTAAAACATGAAATCTATGGTTATGGTTATGTATCAGAAGTTATAATACGTGTAGTTTTATGTAACTCTTCTCAAAATTCTCGGGAGGATCAGACTTGTCCATCCATCCTCTGTTCACAAGTGAACTCCGCCCCGTAACTCACACACACGACATGAGCGACGCGACCACCGGCCACTCCTCCGCGGCGCCGCGGCCGCCGCCGGTGGAGTCTGCACCGGACGACGTCCTGGCCGAGATCCTCCTCCGCCTCCCTCCCCACCCTTCCTTCCACTCCCGCGCCTCCCTCGTCTGCAAGCGCTGGCGCCGCCTGGCCCGCGACCCGGGCTTCCTCCGCCGCTTCCGCGCATTCCATCGAACACCCCCCGTGCTCGGCTTCTTCCACAACTCCCCGGACCTCCCCCGCTTCGTCCCCGCCGAGGGCCCGCCCGGCCGCGTCGCCGCCGAGGCTGCCTCCCTCCAGAGGGACGGGGATGACGGCATGTGGTGGTTCGTCGACTGCCGCCACGGCCGCGCCCTCCTCCGCAGCCGTGACTGGGCCTACCTGCTCGCGTGGGACCCCATCACCGGGGAGCGCCGCTGCATCACCATCCCCAACCAGATGCAGGCGGGGGCCTTCGACCGCAACGCGGCCGTGTTCTGCGCTGCCTCCGGCGGTGACCTAGACTGCCACTCTAGCCCCTTCCATGTCGTTGTCGTGTTCACCATCGGCCATGGCCGCGTGTTCGCCTGCGTGTACTCTTCGCGGATCGACGCGTGGGGGGACCTGATCTCGACGCTGGTGACATCACCATGTGAGCTCTATGAGGAACCCCCTGTTCTTGTTGGGGAAGCACTGTATTGGCTTCTTGATGGGAGCCGCGTACTTGAGTTCGAATTCGGCAACCAAGGTTTATCTCTGATTGAGCATCCTGTGGAGAATCATGCCATCCGCAAGTGGAACATCCGTATTGTGAGGATGGAAGACGATGTGCTTGGCCTTGCTTTCGTCAAGGATTTTAGCCTGCACTTGTGGGCGCGGGAGGTTGCCGATGATGGTGCATCACAATGGATTCCGCGCAGAGCCATTGAGCTGGACAAGCTCCTGCCGCTGGAGGGCCATCGGTGCCGTGCGATGCCTATTTGGATATGTGGGTTCGCTGAAGATGGAAATGTGGTATTTATACGGACCGCTGCTGGCATTTTCCTGGTTTGGCTTGGAATATCGAAATTCAAGAAGGTGTCTGGCTCCTTACTCATGAGGACTGTTTATCCCTATGCTAGCTTTTATGTTCCAAAAGGTATGAATAACTACCCCTTTGTCCTTTGCCGTGCAATATAGTTATTACCTGATGAAAGGACTTCTAATGTTTTTCCTTGTTCTGGTTTAGGAGTACAAGCTATATAAAATAGACCAACACGTTTCTAAGTCACCCTTATTTGATGGTTTGCTCATTGCTGAGATGTTCATTTGATTACCGCTATGGTTGAAAGGGGGGGGGGGGGGTTGATGGAATACCTAGTTGTGCCAATTTCAATAATTCCTCATTTATTATTTGGAAATTTTTCTCTATTTAATGCCATATGATCTGTAAGCAAAATATGACAAGTATTGATTCAGCATATGAAGTTTGATTAAAAAAAATACAGATGCACCCTTTCTTGATAATCAATGCCCCATGAGATGCAAGCAAAAACATTTATATTGGGTGGCAAGTTTTAAATTTACATCATTTAGAGCTCTAGAGGTAACAGTCTAATGTGTAGTCCTGATATAAATAATATAGTTGCGAGTAATATCTGATGCTTATGAACAAACTGGTCCTCATCACATAGTATACTTTTCCTTTAAGGGTGCATTGGAGCAATTTTTGTGACTTATAAGTGAAAAAGATGCAAATAATACATTAGTTTTTATGCACATCTTGTGTAACACAACCCTTGTTAGCCTGTTGACACTTGACACATTTGTGAAATAGGTGTTGCCAAAAGTAGCTTTATGAATTATGAGAACAGCTTAACTGGTAGAGTAAAAACTTTCAGAGGAAAAGAACTGCCATGAAAATTTAACTTGTGATGTTTGGACATGAGTGCTTTGTCGATGTCCATTCATGAATGACATGCTATTCTCAGTGTTGGTTCCTTATGTTATGATTTCAATGAAATTCCCTTGTAACTTAATGAGTTGATTAAGCTAACTTATGATTTGTTTAGTATATATTGCGTACAGTATAGCACCATAGAATACTATAGCGAGTACAATTAAGTGTTTTATGAAATGTATTTGTTGTCTTTATTTTAAATCAAGTCAGGCCATTGAGATGCAGATAGTAAATCATGTGTACATTTGTTTTTTCTACTTGCGACATTTCATTGTATTGAACTGATCCAAGACTCGTTAAGTTGGACTATGACTCGAGTAATTTAACTCTATTACTTTACATGAAAGTTCGGTAATTTAAATGAGCTAGTACGTAACATTAAACTGCAGTAGATATTATTAAATGCTATTCTAAAACATGAAAAGTTTGGAAGCTAATGAAAATGCTATCTGAAAAGTGTTATTCAAGGCACTGCTACTTCGTAACTACATTGGAGGCTACACAGGCAGTCACTTGGAGGCAAACTAACCATAAGTGTTTCTGGGAAAAATATACATACTCAATGGGTCATTTTGTTGTGTGCTGAAAATGGTTGACTGAGTGACTGTCATACTCAAATTGCTCACCAAGTTTACATCATTTTTAGGAAATATCTTTTATGTTCTCTGGTCACCCCCTTCCTCAAACTGGTGATTTTTGTCGTAGTGCCTGCGTTTTTCTGTGAGTCCACGAGCACAATTATTCTGCATTTGTACATCACATCGCAGTATTTTTTTTTCTAATATGCAAGACATCCTAGTATTCAACTAGGAACATTTGATAGCAAAATTAGGAAAACAATATAGGTAAATTCCACAACCGATCCATTAATCTATGAGCATGCGAGTTCCTAGAAGCTGTTTGGATGAATGCCACCAATTGCCACATATGTGTTGCTAAGTGTCGTGTGCAACACTTTTTGTGGTGAACAATTTTAGCAGAGCAATGTATCTATATCAATTAGGCAACGGTATTCTATACATTGACAATGTGCCATATTGAAGACTAGTTTAAGATTTCTGAAATAACAGAGTATGACTTTGGTACACTACAAACTTACTTTTGGCGTTGTCTGATTGTGGATGTGTTAATTCATCAAATCTCATAGCTTATTCATGCTATATACATCTTATTGTTTGCTGTTAGCTAATGTCACAGGATAATGACTAAACTTTCCACAGAAGCCCATGACATCCCATGTGTTGATAGAAGCAAGGAACTACTGACATTTTCAAGCAGGTCAGGCAGCCTGGACATCAGACTTTCCAAAGTATTTTTGTTCTTTTGTCTTGTGTGCAGTTTTTTTTAAAAAAATAATATTCGAAACTGCCGTGGTTCTTTTACATTTTAGCTTCATTGTAATTCACAAGGTAGAGCCTAGCACCAGCAGTAGGTTCTTGTTCTAACTCATATTACGTAGATCAATATGGCAATTGGTGAGTAAATACTAGTGCTTATGTAGTAAGCAGTTTAACTCATTCTAAACAAGCCAAGTGAAAATGCTTCCTCAGACCTTGGGTAATCTTGTTTTTGAGAACTATGGATATATTTCAGTAATTTGTGTCTTGTTTAGGAGATTTCAGCACTTTGCATCTTGTCTACAGATGTTCAAGAAGGTTTTCACTTAAATTCTAAAGGCTGGACTAAAACCTCTTGTTCTTACATCTGCAGGATATGCCACGGATAGTTGACATCAGGTCTGCTTGATCTCATGATGTTCCAGAGTTGCAGTTGCCCGTACGTTAAATATAGGCAAATTATCACTTGCTCAGTTGCCCCTGAAACTTCAACTGATATTTGCTTGTTTGCTAATATCAATCGATATAGAGGATTGGTTTCATTTCACCCCTGTATTGTTGTTGTTCAGTCCGTTCTGTTATATACCAGCAAAATGTATTTCAGTCGTAATGGCTATTGCAAGACTTAGGGTGTGTTTGGTTGAGCTGTGGCTTTTGGAAAAGCTGCTGTGAGCTGTGGGCTGTGGAAAAGCAGCTGTGGAAAATCAGCTGTGGGAAAAGCAGAAGCTCATTTGGTTAGAGCAGCTGTGAAACTGTAGGTTGTAGAAGAAATACCTGTAATACCCCTAATGGCATGTGGGACTGTTTATATGCAAATTACTCGTACAAACCTAATCTGTTCAATATTTTGTATTTGAATGGCCAATTTTTAAAGAAAAAATGTATAAGTTTTTCATCAATCAAAGTTTTTCATCAAAATATGTTAGTTTTTCATCCATCAAAGTAATATGGTCCACATAAACAGAGCAAAAGATAAATGGTTCATATAATGATGCCATATCTCAAAATAACTATCCTCTTGCACTAATCAAAGCATCAGCTATCCTAGTACGAATAGTATTCATGGTATCATCATTCTCTGCATCTTCACTCTCATCGTCTGACGTGTCACTTGTATCTTGTAGTAAGTAGTCCTCATCAGCATCACATCTAAATTGCTATCACGGATGAAGTTATGCAAAGCAAGACAAGTCATGATAATATGCTTGTGAGAAACTTGGGATGCCCTTCAAAATACGCCACTTTTACTTCAAGACTCCAAAAGACCTTTCAATAACATTTCGAAGGGAGGAATGCAAGAAATTGAACACCTCATACTTTCCTTGAGGAGGTCCCGAACGATGCCGAAATTCTGGTATATGGTATGTGGTTTCTTTGAAAGGTGCAAGATACCCTATTCGGTTTTGATAACCCGAGTCGACGAGATAATATTTTCCTACAAAACTAAATTAGTAATGCAAATAATAATAATAGTGTACAAATATTAAAATTAATGAAGGAACCATTTATACCTGTAGGAGGCACGGGAAATGAAGGAAAATTGGCCAATGCATGACTAAGGATGCGCGAGTCATGTGCAGAACCTGGCCAACCAGCAACCGCAAAGGTAAACCTCATGTCAAAGTCACAAATAGCTAGCACATTCTGAGATGTATATCCATAACGACATGTGTGGCTAATTGTTTCATCCAATGGCACTACCACTGAAATATGTGAACCATCTATTGCTCCAATCGCATCTTTAAAGTATGGCCAAAATCGATCCTCTCTCAACCTTCCATGCTCCGTAGAAAAAGTAGGATCTCTAGAAGTAATATTGTCTTTAGCTAACTTGCGCAAACACTTCAACACTTCATGAAACTTGGTGTGAACCGTCCAAAGTGACCGTGTGAAACGACTTTCAACTTGTGAAAATGATTGTGGCCCTCCGACGATCCACAAAAACATCGCCAATGACTCAATGGATGAAACATTGTTGCTCGATCTCAATCCGTAGGTAGAGACTAGCAAGTCATGAAGTGCATGAAAAATCTCAGGGCTCATCCGAAACATCTTATAAAAATACCTTGGACGATCCATCAACCTCATCACCCATTGAATTCCAGTTTCTGGCGTTTGTCTGTATACACCTTTTTGCAAATACCGCTCAGTATACAAATTGGCCATTTCTCCCATAATAGCAGCATGTTGGGCAAGGTCAGTTAGCATCAATAATCCCTTTTGCCCTTCTTTGGCTACATCTACCAATTTTCCATCCATCTACAGAAAATATAGTAATAATTAACAGCAAGAACATATGGACAACAACGTAACAGCATAAGGACATCAACAAGTACAACAACAAGTACATAACATAACATCATATAGGGAAGTAAATATTAACTCACAACATGGAAATAACGGTTTTACATGTCCAAGAAAATATTGGTTTACAACATACAAATAAATAACTCAAAGTGTTCTCACATAGGGAAGCAAATGGTTCTCACATATCACATAAACAAGACAACAATCGATAAAAATAAAATTTTAACGTAGGGAATCACTAACGCTTCATCATCTCCTTTTCATGCTCCCTCTCGATCAAATCGAGTCTTCCTTCATTTGTTTCTAGGTAGCTAAAGACCTCCCTAAATTCAGGCTTCATAATCAAAGTTGTGGCTGTGTGCATTAAACCAGTTTTTTCTTCTACCCCACAATCTTTCACCATCTTCATAGCCTCTTTAATGGTAGGGACTACATTGCATGGAGAAGCTGATGATGCTTCAATACTTGTAGAAATCTTATCTGCTGTCGTTTCTATCTTCAAACAAGTGTTCTTGTACATACGAACGAATGGGCTCTTCTCATCCTTATCTCGAACAACAGTGTACGACCCCTTGCGTTTATTTTTTCCGGGGTTCACTGGGTTTGCAGGTTTTGGTACCTCAGCCACATCATCATCACTTGCCTCATCGGAGGATACATTTCCAGGACATGATGCTGAAGCCCTACTAACATGTGACTTACCAAAAATGATATGCAAATCATCTAGGAATTTTGGTCCTTGTTTGCGAAACTTCACATGATTGCATTTGATTCCTTTCTCACGATTGTTGCATCTCTGAAATTAAATAAGTAAAATTAGCAAGGCACACTATAACAAAGAATAGAAAAAAAATATCACAGGGTGAAAGAATAGTACTTACAGCAAGGTGTTCTTCCCACCATTCCGGCGAACATACAATAGTTTGTTTTGCCTCATCCCATCCAAGACCAGTGGCACAATTCTTGAACTCCATAAACATTGTATATTCCTTTTTCAACACATCTAACTTGTTCTTCAATTGTTTTTTGGTTCGCTTGTCACCCGATTTTTCTGCAAACTTGAAAACAACATTTTTCCAACCCGTAGTGGTGAAAATTCCCATGGGTCTATTCCCAGCTTCTATCTCTTCTTTGCAAACATCAAACAAATGCCTTACAAAACCATCACCCTAATCTGCCTTGTCACCCATTCTTGGACCAAATAAATTTTTGTTCAATCAATTTGCACGCCAAAAATCAATTTGCTGCAACATTCTAGGGGCAACACATGCATCAACACAAGAGCAGGAGCATTCGGCCTCACCTTTCTGGAGCAGTGGCTGTGGCGCCCCTGACTATGCTGGTCTAGAAAATCAACCGGCATAGACTGGAGGTCACAATCTTATCTGTGAATACAGTACCAGTCCCAGGATACTCGAGCTGGTACTCACAGGATAATCCACGTCTATTCGTAGTTTCTCTAGGCTCCGGCATAGTTCTAGGTGGTGTGGTAGAGTGCTTAAGGCATTGCAATGCACTTTCCGACTTAATGCATCAGCAACCACGTTTGCCTTACCCGGGTGATAATGTATCCCGAGATCATAATCCTTGATCAACTCTAGCCACCTTCTCTGTCTGAGGTTAAGTTCAGTCTGGGTGAAAATGTACTTCAGACTCTTATGGTCGGTGTATACTTCACACCTATTGCCCATCAGGTAATGTCGCCATATCTTGAGGGCATGTACTACCGCAGCTAACTCCAGATCATGGGTAGCATAATTCACTTCATGGGGCCTTAATTGTCTAGAGGCATAGGCAACTACTCTTCCGTCTTGCATGAGCACGCATCCTAACCCCTGTCTGGATGCATCACAATAGATGTCAAAATCTTTCCGTATGTCTGGGAGGATTAGGACGGGGGACGTGGTCAGTCTCTTCTTCAGCTCTTGGAAACTCCTCTCACAGGCGGCCGTCCATATAAACTTCCGTTCCTTCTTGAGTAGTTCGGTCATGGGCTTGGCGATCCTGGAGAACCCTTCAATGAATCTCCGGTAATAGCCTGCCAGTCCGAGGAAACTTCGGATTTCGGTGGCTGTGGTCGGGGTTTTCCATGAGAGTACATCTCTAACCTTGCCGGGGTCTACTTCTACTCCGCTAGCAGAAATGACATGGCCAAGGAATGCAACTCTGTCAAGCCAAAATTCGCACTTGGAAAATTTGGCATAGAGTTGATGTTCCCTTAATCTTCCCAAAACTGATCTTAGGTGCTCAGCATGTTCTTGCTCACTCTTAGAGTAGACGAGAATATCGTCTATGAACACCACGACATATTTATCGAGGCATTCCATGAACACTTTGTTCATAAGGTTCATGAAAAAGGCTGGGGCATTGGTGAGTCCAAAGGACATGACAGTATACTCGTATAGTCCATAACGGGTACAGAAGGCGGTTTTGGGTATGTCTTCTGGCCGAATTTTCAGTTGGTGATACCCGGACCTTAAGTCTATTTTGGAAAAGACCTTAGCTCCTTGCAACTGATCAAACAGGTCATCAATCCTAGGAAGAGGGTATTTGTTCTTGATGGTCACTTCATTGAGGGCACGGTAATCCACACACATTCTCTTGGTCTTGTCCTTCTTTTCGACCAAAAGGACTGGGGCTCCCCAAGGAGATGTGCTGGGTCGCACGAATCCCTTTTCCTCTAATTCCTCGATTTGCTTCTTGACTTCTGCCAATTCGTTGGGGGCCATTCTGTAGGGCCTCTTGGATATGGGGGCTGTGCCAGGGGCAAGGGTGATGGAGAACTCGATTTCTCTATCTGGGGGCATTCCGGGTAATTCTTCCGGAAATACATCCGGATACTCATTGACTACCGGTACTTCCTCCAAAGGAATGGCTTCCATGGCGCTTAGGAGAGGTTGCGCTATCAATCGTCGGGAGGGGATGAACTTGACTTCATTCCCACTTGGTCCTTGCAAAATTATGGTGTGGGTGGCACAGTCTATCTGACCCTTATGCTTGGATAACCAATCCATCCCTAGGATTAAATCCAGACTCTGGGATTCTAGAATGATAGGGCTAACAGTGAAGGTGACGCCTTCTATTTCTAGGCTCACCTTTGGGCAGGCTCGATAGGCTTTAACTTCTTTTCCAGGGGATTGGATAAGCATTGGTGTTCCTAACCCTTTAGTCCTTATCCCATTTTTCTCCACAAATGAGCAAGAGATAAAAGAGTGCGAGGCTCCGGAATCAAATAAGACGACCGCTGGTACGGAATTAACAAGAAACGTACCTAGCACCACATCGAGGGATTCCTGGGCTGATTCCGCCTGCACATGATTGACTCGACCTCGTCCAAAAGTCGGGGCAGAGCGGGAGGCCTGACCACTGACCTGAGTGGCAACCTTGGCTGGAGCCGTAGCGGGCACCCTGGCGGTACTGATATGAGAGGCCCCAGAGGCAGCAGGAGCAGAACGCTGGGTACACTCCCTGGCGAAGTGTCCCACGAGTCCACAGCGATAGCAAGGGAATCTGGTTGCGGTGGACGGGTTCCTTGGCAGAGGGTTGGAAGTGGTGACGTTACTTCCTCCGGTGTTACCAGAGTAAGTCCTTGGTTGAGCTGGTGCCAAAGGACGAGGTGGGAAAGGACGGGCTGAGTATCCCGGGCTTGGTTGAGGTGTTTGTTGACGGTACTGGATAGGATAGTTGACCCGAGGGCGCGGACCTCCGTGGTGCAGGAGTCCGAGCTGAGCAGCCTTACGTTTCCGCAGGGCTTCCTCTTCCTTCTTGGTATCTTCCACAATAAGGGCTCGGTTGACCATCTGCTGGAAATTGGGGAAGCTGTGTGCCACCAATTGAATGCGGATGCCCACATTCATGCCCTTGAGGAATCTTCGAATTTTTCTTCTTATCCGTGTCTACCTCGTCAGCAGCATACCGGGCTAAATGATTGAACTTGCTGAGGTACTCATTAATAGAGGAACTTTCTTGCTTGAGATTGTTGAATTCTTCTCGCTTAATATCGAGGGTGCTTTCTGGAATATGCGCCCCTCGAAAGGCCTCGGCGAATTCTTCCCAGTCAATGGTGGTGGCGTCTTGATGCGCCGTACGGTAGTTTTCCCACCAGTTGGCTGCGGGTCCTCTGAGTTGGTGGGCTGCGTACAACGCCTTTTCCCTGGGGTTGCACTGCACCAACTCCAACTTCCTGGCAATGTCCTTTAACCAATCATCCGCCTCGATTGGTTCCGAGGTTTGGGAGAACTCCGGAGGACGGGTCCTTAGGAAGTCGTTCAACTTAGACCGCCCGTCGAAAGCATGGCGAGGCTGATGGTTGAGGGCAGCCAAGTTCTGAGCTATGCCTTGCAAAATTTGAGTTTGCAAGGTTAGTACGCTTTGCTGATCTAGGGGAGGTGGATGAGGTAAGCCTCCCGATCCTGAGGTGGGAGTCCGGGCTTCTCGTGAGTTGGCATGCTCGTGGTCAGATGCTTGATCCAATTGCACCTCGAGCTCTTCCTGAGTGGCATTTCGGGGTAGCGGGCTTTCTTCCTCATGTCCAAGGCGTATGGGAGCGCGTATGGTACGGCGGGGGCGTTCGGCCATCTATCCAAAGAAGAGAGAGAAGTTTTAACTACAAAGACACTTTTTTTTTTAAACCAAAGCACAAACACTCAATACAATAGCACAACACAATACATGGGAGGGGTACATTACTTAGACACTGATACAGGCTACACCACACGAGGTGTTACACAACTCCTCAAGAGTTGGCAAACCGACGCGATCTCGACTAAACCTCCCATTCACCACTACCTTGCGAGACCACCTTATTCAAGCTCCTAATCAAGGGGTAGTGGACTGGCACTGACTGACAGGGATGATCCTTTCACGGGGAGCGGTCGCCGCGTAGCTCTTCATCCTCCGGGACAATGCCGTAGGCAGGTGGGAACTGAGTGGGGAGACCTGGAGCAGGAGTGGGGACGCCACCAGTCGGTGGGGTAGAAGTGTCGCCCTGTGCCGGCAGTGCAACAGAGGAGTTGGGGTCAATGGTGAAACGGAACAAGGAGCGGTATTCGCGCGCGGTCATGCGGCGTACCGGACGGGAGGGCAAAGGCGGAGAAGGCTGTGGTGGGGGTGGGGAGGAACTCTGCGAGCTGCCTCCCTCAGTGCGACGTGCCCTGCTGGGACGTGAGGTGGAAAAGGCTGGCGGAGGTCGGGCGAGAGGTATCCCCTCAAAGGCGGTGAAGTGCCTCTCCAGCTGGCGGTAGGCCTCCAGGAGTAAGTGGTATTGCCCATCCAAGAACATGGTGAATTCCAATAGGCGGAGTTGGGCGGGAGTTTGTTCCTGGCAATTGTAGCGGTACACACTGTCGGGTGAGCCGCGATGGAGGTGGGGAAGGAGGTGGAAATGCGTGTGGTCGAGAAGATGGTCATAGGATTCACGAAGGCGCCGGATGGCAGTGAAGGCAACACTCTGGTGGGCTAAGCGGGGGTTGGGGCGAATCTTGGTGAAGCGATGGCGGCGGAGTCCAGGAGCACATGGAACAAGTCGGACATGTACACGGTAGCGGGGTGGAGTGATCTGCAGGATTTCTGCCCCGAAGATCGGAGGAGCAAAACCAAGGTAGCGAGCAAGGTCTGTCAGCATCTGGACAAACCCGTCATAATCTCCCATGGTAGCCTCCCGTATCAGGTAAATCATCTACAGAAATTTTGCAAAGAGGAAGGGGTCAGTAAACTGACGCTTTTTCAAAAGAAGGGAAAGAAACAACTAAGGAGAAAGGATAAGTGAAACTTTAAATTCTCACAAAACCCGCACGCGGCTATGCCCTGGTGTGCACTAGTGCGCGGAGATTTTCCTAAGGGCTTACTTCCTAAAGGCTTTCCTAAGCAAGGGGTTTCATCCTAGGGCCAAACTTTGCTCTGATACCACCGGCGGCTGCGCGGCGTGGGGCCGGCGGCTGGGCGGCTGGGCGGCAGGGGTCGGTGGCTGGGCGGCAGGGGGTCGGTGGCTGGGCGGCAGGGGGGAAAAGGATGGCGTCGACCGGCGTCCTGGCGGCACGGGGCCGACGGCTGGGCGGCTGCATCGGCGCCGAGCGGTGGGGAGGAGAGGGGGCGACTCGGCCGGGGAGGACTCGGGCAGGGTAGGGAGAGGGAGGAGTTGGGGACAGAGGAGGAAAGGGAGTTTGGTCGTGCAGGGGAAGAGGGGAGGAGGCCGGTTTTTGGAAAAACAGGGGAGCTACCTCGACGCAGCGTACTCCGCGGCCTCGACAACTCGGCTCCAGAGCGGTGAAAATGGAGTGGTGAATCGGCTGAGGAACTCCACGGTAAGATTGCTTGGGTATTTATACTGCCGGAGTGATTCGGGAGCAGAAACTTGGCGATGAGAATTTTCACTGAGGTCTCTGTGTCTGCTCTCTGTCTGCAGACTACAGCCGCTGTCGCTGCCTGGCTTGCTCGGCGAGCGGCGCGGAGCGGTGCCTACCTTCACTGGTGCTGTTGTCGCTGCTCGGCTTGCTCGGCGAGCGGCGCGGAGCGGTGCCTAATCTTCACTGTGCTGGCAGGACGGTGCCTAACCGTCGATTTGCAGGGGGGGTTTAGGGAAAAGAAAAAAAAAGACAGAGACAGAACATGCATGCATGATTAACGGATGAGCCTGAGTGATTTTCCTGTAAAGGACCTCCGGGTGAAAAGAACGGATAAACACCGGGCGGTAGAAATCCAAAATATTTTGGAATATTTTGGACGGAAAGGAAATGATTTGATACGACCGGGGAAAATAAATAAAAAAAAAACAAAATTAAAACTAACTTGGGAAATAAACAAAAATAAAATTAAAACTAATTTTGAAATTTTCGGGGATTTTGAACGGAAAGACAGAGCGACGTTACACTGCGGTTTTTAGAAAAACGCGGGCGTTACAAACCTACCCCCCTTAAGAGAATCTCGTCCCGAGATTCTGCAGCTAAGCGAAGAGATCTGGGTACTCGGCTCGGAGGTGATCTTCCTGTTCCCAGGTAGCCTCATCCTCGGTATGATTACTCCATTGAACCTTGAGAAACTTGATGTTCTTTCGTCGCGTGCGACGTTCCTTTTCATCGAGTATTTTGATCGGCCGTTCCGTGTAGGTTAAGTCCTTTTGTACATCAACCTTTTGGATGTGGACTTGCTCTTCGGGGACACGAAGACACTTTCTTAGTTGCGAGACATGGAATACGTCGTGTACTCCTGCCAGCTCTGGGGGTAACTCGAGTTGATAGGCGACTTCGCCTCGTCTATCAATGATGGGATAGGGGCCAATGTAGCGTGGTGCCAACTTTCCGGTCATTCCAAAACGCTTCGTTCCTCTCAAAGGTGACACCCTTAGGTACACATGGTCCCCTATTTCAAACTCAAGCATCCGTCGTCGATGGTCGGCGTAATCCTTCTGTCGGGCTTGGGCTTCCTGAAGCCTAAGCCGGATGACTTTAACTTGCTCTTCGGCTGCCTGTAGGATATCAGGCCCGAACACTTTCTTTTCCCCTACATCTGTCCAACAGAGCGGGGTTCGGCATTTTCGCCCATATAAGGCTTCATTGGGGGCCATCTGGATACTGGTTTGATAACTGTTATTATAAGAGAACTCGGCATAAGGCAAGCACAGATCCCATGCGCCTTCAAAGTCTAGGGCACATGCTCGCAGCATATCCTCCAGAATTTGGTTTACTCTTTCTGTCTGACCATCGGTTTGGGGGTGATAGGCTGTGCTGAAGTTTAGGTTTGTGCCCAACGCCTCATGGAGTTTCTGCCAGAAATGTGAAGTAAATTGAGTACCTCGATCTGATACGATCTTCTTAGGCACCCCATGCCGGCATACAATCTGAGTCATGTATAACTCGGCTAGCTTTTTACCGGAATAAGTGGTTTTGACGGGGATAAAGTGTGCGACCTTGGTAAGTCGGTCCACTATTACCCAGATGGAATCGTGGCCAGAAGGGGTCTTGGGAAATCCGGTGATAAAATCCATTCCTATCTCTTCCCATTTCCACTCGGGTATCCTTAAAGGTTGTAACAATCCAGCGGGTCTCTGGTGTTCTGCCTTTACTCGTTGGCAAATATCACATAGGGCCACATACTCAGCGATGTCACGCTTCATCCCAGGCCACCAATAGTGAGGTTTGATGTCTTGATACATCTTGGTGCTACCGGGGTGTATGGAATATGCGGACTCGTGTGCCTCCCGAAGTATCAGATCCTTCAATCCTTTATTATTGGGGACACAGATACGTTTTCCCAGCCATACTACCCCTTTATCGTCCAAGGAGTGCCCTGAGGCTTTGCCTCCCTTGATAAGCTTCTTGATTTCTATGATCCCTTGGTCGTTTAATTGGGCTTCGCCGATTAGTTGCTCTAGGGTGGGTTGTACTACTAAAGTGGCAAGGGTCCCAGTCTTGACCACGTCTATTCGTAGTTTCTCTAAGCTCCGGCATAGTTCTAGGTGATGTGGTAGAGTGCTTAAGGCATTGCAATGCACTTTCCGACTTAATGCATCAGCAACCACGTTTGCCTTACCCGGGTGATAATGTATCCCGAGATCATAATCCTTGATCAACTCTAGCCACCTTCTCTGTCTGAGGTTAAGTTCAGTCTGGGTGAAAATGTACTTCAGACTCTTATGGTCGGTGTATACTTCACACCTATTGCCCATCAGGTAATGTCGCCATATCTTGAGGGCATGTACTACCGCAGCTAACTCCAGATCATGGGTAGCATAATTCACTTCATGGGGCCTTAATTGTCTAGAGGCATAGGCAACTACTCTTCCGTCTTGCATGAGCACGCATCCTAACCCCTGTCTGGATGCATCACAATAGATGTTAAAATCTTTCCGTATGTCTGGGAGGATTAGGACGGGGGACGTGGTCAGTCTCTTCTTCAGCTCTTGGAAACTCCTCTCACAGGCGGCCGTCCATATAAACTTCCGTTCCTTCTTGAGTAGTTCGGTCATGGGCTTGGCGATCCTGGAGAACCCTTCAATGAATCTCCGGTAATAGCCTGCCAGTCCGAGGAAACTTCGGATCTCGGTGGCTGTGGTCGGGGTTTTCCATGAGAGTACATCTCTAACCTTGCCGGGGTCTACTTCTACTCCGCTAGCAGAAATGACATGGCCAAGGAATGCAACTCTGTCAAGCCAAAATTCGCACTTGGAAAATTTGGCATAAAGTTGATGTTCCCTTAATCTTCCCAAAACTGATCTTAGGTGCTCAGCATGTTCTTGCTCACTCTTAGAGTAGACGAGAATATCGTCTATGAACACCACGACATATTTATCGAGGCATTCCATGAACACTTTGTTCATAAGGTTCATGAAAAAGGCTGGGGCATTGGTGAGCCCAAAGGACATGACAGTATACTCGTATAGTCCATAACGGGTACAGAAGGCGGTTTTGGGTATGTCTTCTGGCCGAATTTTCAGTTGGTGATACCCGGACCTTAAGTCTATTTTGGAAAAGACCTTAGCTCCTTGCAACTGATCAAACAGGTCATCAATCCTAGGAAGAGGGTATTTGTTCTTGATGGTCACTTCATTGAGGGCACGGTAATCCACACACATTCTCTTGGTCTTGTCCTTCTTTTCGACCAAAAGGACTGGGGCTCCCCAAGGAGATGTGCTGGGTCGCACGAATCCTTTTTCCTCTAATTCCTCGATTTGCTTCTTGACTTCTGCCAATTCGTTGGGGGCCATTCTGTAGGGCCTCTTGGATATGGTTCCTCGATTTGCTTCTTGACTTCTGCCAATTCGTTGGGGGCCATTCTGTAGGGCCTCTTGGATATGGGGGCTGTGCCAGGGGCAAGGGTGATGGAGAACTCGATTTCTCTATCTGGGGCATTCCGGGTAATTCTTCCGGAAATACATCCGGATACTCATTGACTACCGGTACTTCCTCCAAAGGAATGGCTTCCATGGCGCTTAGGAGAGGTTGCGCTATCAATCGTCGGGAGGGGATGAACTTGACTTCATTCCCACTTGGTCCTTGCAAAATTATGGTGTGGGTGGCACAGTCTATCTGACCCTTATGCTTAGATAACCAATCCATCCCTAGGATTAAATCCAAACTCTGGGATTCTAGAATGATAGGGCTAACAGTGAAGGTGACGCCTTCTATTTCTAGGCTCACCTTTGGGCAGGCTCGATAGGCTTTAACTTCTTTTCCAGGGGATTGGATAAGCATTGGTGTTCCTAACCCTTTAGTCCTTATCCCATTTTTCTCCACAAATGAGCAAGAGATAAAAGAGTGCGAGGCTCCGGAATCAAATAAGACGACTGCTGGTACGGAATTAACAAGAAACGTACCTAGCACCACATCGAGGGATTCCTGGGCTGATTCCGCCTGCACATGATTGACTCGACCTCGTCCAAAAGTCGGGGCAGAGCGGGAGGCCTGACCACTGACCTGAGTGGCAACCTTGGCTGGAGTCGTAGCGGGCACCCTGGCGGTACTGATATGAGAGGCCCCAGAGTCAGCAGGAGCAGAACGCTGGGTACACTCCCTGGCGAAGTGTCCCACGAGTCCACAGCGATAGCAAGGGAATCTGGTTGCGGTGGACGGGTTCCTTGGCAGAGGGTTGGAAGTGGTGACGTTAGTTCCTCCGGTGTTACCAGAGTAAGTCCTTGGTTGAGCTGGTGCCAAAGGACGAGGTGGGAAAGGACGGGCTGAGTATCCCGGGCTTGGTTGAGGTGTTTGTTGACGGTACTGGATAGGCAAATAAAACCGTCCCACCCCTTGTTATTGGCCTTGCATGTCATATTTTTCCCGGGCTTGCTGAGTACAACGAGTACTCACCCTTGCTATTATTATTTATAGAGTTAGAAGAAGGATACCCTGACCCTTCCGCCGAGGCCTACTTTCAAGAGCAGGTCGAGTACGACTTCTCTGGGTTTCAAGCCTAGTTCCCAAGCATAGCCTGTGGAGTTATGGTTGTCTTTGCTTCATGTCACCCTCCACTGTTGTTATGTTTCCGCTTGCGTTGTTCTTTCAGTCTTTCTACCAGTCTGGGGTTTGTCCACGACGGTAGTAATTTGAGACCTCCAACAATGTTGTAATAAAAGCTTTGTATTTCTGGATTCCACTATTATCCTGTGAGTACCAGCTCGAGTATCCTGGGACTGGTACTGTATTCACAGATAAGATTGTGACCTCCAGTCTATGCCGGTTGATTTTCTAGACCAGCATAGTCAGGGGCGCCACAGGGTGGTATCAGAGCAAAGTTTGGCCCTAGGATGAAACCCCTTGCTTAGGAAAGCCTTTAGGAAGTAAGCCCTTAGGAAAATCTCCGCGCACTAGTGCACACCAGGGCATAGCCGCGTGCGGGTTTGTGAGAATTTAAAGTTTCACTTATCCTTTCTCCTTAGTTGTTTCTTTCCCTTCTTTTGAAAAAGCGTCAGTTTACTGACCCCTTCCTCTTTGCAAAATTTCTGTAGATGATTTACCTGATACGGGAGGCTACCATGGGAGATTATGACGGGTTTGTCCAGATGCTGACAGACCTTGCTCGCTACCTTGGTTTTGCTCCTCCGATCTTCGGGGCAGAAATCCTGCAGATCACTCCACCCCGCTACCGTGTACATGTCCGACTTGTTCCATGTGCTCCTGGACTCCGCCGCCATCGCTTCACCAAGATTCGCCCCAACCCCCGCTTAGCCCACCAGAGTGTTGCCTTCACTGCCATCCGGCGCCTTCGTGAATCCTATGACCATCTTCTCGACCACACGCATTTCCACCTCCTTCCCCACCTCCATCGCGGCTCACCCGACAGTGTGTACCGCTACAATTGCCAGGAACAAACTCCCGCCCAACTCCGCCTATTGGAATTCACCATGTTCTTGGATGGGCAATACCACTTACTCCTGGAGGCCTACCGCCAGCTGGAGAGGCACTTCACCGCCTTTGAGGGGATACCTCTCGCCCGACCTCCGCCAGCCTTTTCCACCTCACGTCCCAGCAGGGCACGTCGCACTGAGGGAGGCAGCTCGCAGAGTTCCTCCCCACCCCCACCACAGCCTTCTCCGCCTTTGCCCTCCCGTCCGGTACGCCGCATGACCGCGCGCGAATACCGCTCCTTGTTCCGTTTCACCATTGACCCCAACTCCTCTGTTGCACTGCCGGCACAGGGCGACACTTCTACCCCACCGACTGGTGGCGTCCCCACTCCTGCTCCAGGTCTCCCCACTCAGTTCCCACCTGCCTACGGCATTGTCCCGGAGGATGAAGAGCTACGCGGCGACCGCTCCCCGTGAAAGGATCATCCCTGTCAGTCAGTGCCAGTCCACTACCCCTTGATTAGGAGCTTGAATAAGGTGGTCTCGCAAGGTAGTGGTGAATGGGAGGTTTAGTCGAGATCGCGTCGGTTTGCCAACTCTTGAGGAGTTGTGTAACACCTCGTGTGGTGTAGCCTGTATCAGTGTCTAAGTAATGTACCCCTCCCATGTATTGTGTTGTGCTATTGTATTGAGTGTTTGTGCTTTGGTTTAAAAAAAAAAGTGTCTTTGTAGTTAAAACTTCTCTCTCTTCTTTGGATAGATGGCCGAACGCCCCCGCCGTACCATACGCGCTCCCATACGCCTTGGACATGAGGAAGAAAGCCCGCTACCCCGAAATGCCACTCAGGAAGAGCTCGAGGTGCAATTGGATCAAGCATCTGACCACGAGCATGCCAACTCACGAGAAGCCCGGACTCCCACCTCAGGATCGGGAGGCTTACCTCATCCACCTCCCCTAGATCAGCAAAGCGTACTAACCTTGCAAACTCAAATTTTGCAAGGCATAGCTCAGAACTTGGCTGCCCTCAACCATCAGCCTCGCCATGCTTTCGACGGGCGGTCTAAGTTGAACGACTTCCTAAGGACCCGTCCTCCGGAGTTCTCCCAAACCTCGGAACCAATCGAGGCGGATGATTGGTTAAAGGACATTGCCAGGAAGTTGGAGTTGGTGCAGTGCAACCCCAGGGAAAAGGCGTTGTACGCAGCCCACCAACTCAGAGGACCCGCAGCCAACTGGTGGGAAAACTACCGTACGGCGCATCAAGACGCCACCACCATTGACTGGGAAGAATTCGCCGAGGCCTTTCGAGGGGCGCATATTCCAGAAAGCACCCTCGATATTAAGCGAGAAGAATTCAACAATCTCAAGCAAGAAAGTTCCTCTATTAATGAGTACCTCAGCAAGTTCAATCATTTAGCCCGGTATGCTGCTGACGAGGTAGACACGGATAAGAAGAAAAATTCGAAGATTCCTCAAGGGCATGAATGTGGGCATCCGCATTCAATTGGTGGCACACAGCTTCCCCAATTTCCAGCAGATGGTCAACCGAGCCCTTATTGTGGAAGATACCAAGAAGGAAGAGGAAGCCCTGCGGAAACGTAAGGCTGCTCAGCTCGGACTCCTGCACCACGGAGGTCCGCGCCCTCGGGTCAACTATCCTATCCAGTACCGTCAACAAACACCTCAACCAAGCCCGGGATACTCAGCCCGTCCTTTCCCACCTCGTCCTTTGGCACCAGCTCAACCAAGGACTTACTCTGGTAACACCGGAGGAAGTAACGTCACCACTTCCAACCCTCTGCCAAGGAACCCGTCCACCGCAACCAGATTCCCTTGCTATCGCTGTGGACTCGTGGGACACTTCGCCAGGGAGTGTACCCAGCGTTCTGCTCCTGCTGCCTCTGGGGCCTCTCATATCAGTACCGCCAGGGTGCCCGCTACGGCTCCAGCCAAGGTTGCCACTCAGGTCAGTGGTCAGGCCTCCCGCTCTGCCCCGACTTTTGGACGAGGTCGAGTCAATCATGTGCAGGCGGAATCAGCCCAGGAATCCCTCGATGTGGTGCTAGGTACGTTTCTTGTTAATTCCGTACCAGCAGTCGTCTTATTTGATTCCGGAGCCTCGCACTCTTTTATCTCTTGCTCATTTGTGGAGAAAAATGGGATAAGGACTAAAGGGTTAGGAACACCAATGCTTATCCAATCCCCTGGAAAAGAAGTTAAAGCCTATCGAGCCTGCCCAAAGGTGAGCCTAGACATAGAAGGCGTCACCTTCACTGTTAGCCCTATCATTCTAGAATCCCAGGGTCTGGATTTAATCCTAGGGATGGATTGGTTATCCAAGCATAAGGGTCAGATAGACTGTGCCACCCACACCATAATTTTGCAAGGACCAAGTGGGAATGAAGTCAAGTTCATCCCCTCCCGACGATTGATAGCGCAACCTCTCCTAAGCGCCATGGAAGCCATTCCTTTGGAGGAAGTACCGGTAGTCAATGAGTATCCGGATGTATTTCCGGAAGAATTACCCGGAATGCCCCCAGATAGAGAAATCGAGTTCTCCATCACCCTTGCCCCTGGCACAGCCCCCATATCCAAGAGGCCCTACAGAATGGCCCCCAACGAATTGGCAGAAGTCAAGAAGCAAATCGAGGAATTAGAGGAAAAGGGATTCGTGCGACCCAGCACATCTCCTTGGGGAGCCCCAGTCCTTTTGGTCGAAAAGAAGGACAAGACCAAGAGAATGTGTGTGGATTACCGTGCCCTCAATGAAGTGACCATCAAGAACAAATACCCTCTTCCTAGGATTGATGACCTGTTTGATCAGTTGCAAGGAGCTAAGGTCTTTTCCAAAATAGACTTAAGGTCCGGGTATCACCAACTGAAAATTCGGCCAGAAGACATACCCAAAACCGCCTTCTGTACCCGTTATGGACTATACGAGTATACTGTCATGTCCTTTGGACTCACCAATGCCCCAGCCTTTTTCATGAACCTTATGAACAAAGTGTTCATGGAATGCCTCGATAAATATGTCGTGGTGTTCATAGACGATATTCTCGTCTACTCTAAGAGTGAGCAAGAACATGCTGAGCACCTAAGATCAGTTTTGGGAAGATTAAGGGAACATCAACTCTATGCCAAATTTTCCAAGTGCGAATTTTGGCTTGACAGAGTTGCATTCCTTGGCCATGTCATTTCTGCTAGCGGAGTAGAAGTAGACCCCGGCAAGGTTAGAGATGTACTCTCATGGAAAACCCCGACCACAGCCACCGAAATCCGAAGTTTCCTCGGACTGGCAGGCTATTACCGGAGATTCATTGAAGGGTTCTCCAGGATCGCCAAGCCCATGACCGAACTACTCAAGAAGGAACGGAAGTTTATATGGACGGCCGCCTGTGAGAGGAGTTTCCAAGAGCTGAAGAAGAGACTGACCACGTCCCCCGTCCTAATCCTCCCAGACATACGGAAAGATTTTGACATCTATTGTGATGCATCCAGACAGGGGTTAGGATGCGTGCTCATGCAAGACGGAAGAGTAGTTGCCTATGCCTCTAGACAATTAAGGCCCCATGAAGTGAATTATGCTACCCATGATCTGGAGTTAGCTGCGGTAGTACATGCCCTCAAGATATGGCGACATTACCTGATGGGCAATAGGTGTGAAGTATACACCGACCATAAGAGTCTGAAGTACATTTTCACCCAGACTGAACTTAACCTCAGACAGAGAAGGTGGCTAGAGTTGATCAAGGATTATGATCTCGGGATACATTATCACCCGGGTAAGGCAAACGTGGTTGCTGATGCATTAAGTCGGAAAGTGCATTGCAATGCCTTAAGCACTCTACCACACCACCTAGAACTATGCCGGAGCCTAGAGAAACTACGAATAGACGTGGTTAAGACTGGAACCCTTGCCACTTTGGTAGTACAACCCACCCTAGAGCAACTGATCAACGAAGCCCAATTAGACGACCAAAGGATCAAAGAAATCAAGGAGCTTATCAAAGAAGGCAAAGCCCCAGAGCACTCCTTGGACGATAAAGAGGTAGTATGGCTGGGAAAACGTATCTATGTCCCAAATAATAAAGGATTAAAGGATCTGATACTTTGGGAGGCACACGAGTTCGCATATTCCATACACCCCGGTAGCACCAAGATGTATCAGGACATCAAACCTTACTATTGGTGGCCTGGAATGAAGCGCGACATCGCAGAGTATGTGGATGAGGATGCAAGTTCATGGAGCGGGTACTACCAATGNCGCCCCCTGCTCGAAGCCGCCCCAGGCCGCGTGAAGCCACCCCTGCCGGACGCCTTCGCCACTGCTCCAGAAAGGTGAGGCCGAATGCTCCTGCTCTTGTGTTGATGCATGTGTTGCCCCTAGAATGTTGCAGCAAATTGATTTTTGGCGTGCAAATTGATTGAACAAAAATTTATTTGGTCCAAGGGGCAACACATGCATCAACACAAGAGCAGGAGCATTCGGCCTCACCTTTCTGGAGCAGTGGCGAAGGCGTCCGGCAGGGGTGGCTTCACGCGGCCTGGGGCGGCTTCGAGCAGGGGGCGTGGGGGGTCGTCGGCCGGCGTGGGGCGGCGTCGGGGGTCGTCGGCCGGCGTGGGGCGGCGTCGGGCAGGCGGCCTGGGGCGGCGTCGAGCAGGGACGGCGTGGGGCGGCGTGGGGGGTCGTCGGCCGGCGTGGGGCGGCGTCGGGCAGGCGGCCTCAAACCCTAGCGCTGCGTCGAACCTGACGGGACCACGACCAGCACTCGGTCTCGCGAAAGGGGAACGGGAAAGAAAGAAAGAGCGAATCGTTTTCTTCCGTAATGGCATAGGTGGGTAATTTTTTCCCTCAAAAGCCAGTGAAAGCAGGGGTAGGGGCTGCTTTTGGATTTGTACTACACTAAAAGCAGCTTTGGAGCAAAAACAAGTTGTGGCTTTTGGGCCCTTTGGTTAGCTTTTGGCTTTTGCAAAAGTAAAAGCAGGTTGAAAAGCCCAACCAAACACACCCTTAGACATGCTGCAGTAGTACATTGGTCTCAACATTTTATTTGCCCTAGCCTCAAAGATTGTATGTTTTTTGAAATAATAATACATGGAGAGTTATGCTGAACTGTTGATGGTAGATGAAACAAAAATATGTCTATTGTACGGTTGAGAATCTCACAGGCGCTGCTCTGATCAGAGGGATTCCCAAGTATAGAGAAGATTCTATGTAAAGAGTATATCATTTGGAGGGATGTTTGATGAGGATATTCAGAATGTTTGGAAGTGGAAGTTATCACTCAGGATTAAACATTTCGAATTTATGGTTATTAGGAATAGAATTCCTAGTGCCTTGCAGCTAGTAAAGAGGAGAATGGAGTGGGACTTGTAAACTGTGTACTGAATAGGAAAAGGGGAATAGAAATTTCTGCCTTGTTATTCTTTCTGCTGCTTGTTGGATGCTTTTGCTAACTAGTAGAAATGATTTTTTTTAGAGCAAAGATCATTATATTGATAATGACCTGGCTTTTTGGAAGAAAGCCCAGGGAAACAAACGTAAGTTCACAAAGAAAAGAAAAATACACACCGGGGACTCCAGCTATCAGATTGAGAACCAACCGGCAAAACAACACACCACTGTTGCCTGACCTACAACCATCCACCCAAAGAACCAAGAAACCCCGTAGTCCCGCATCTACTGAACAAACCCCAACTAAAAATGATTTTGTATCCAATGATGTTGTGATTAAATCACCACTGAATATTCTGTACACAATGGTGTCCTTTATACAGAAATTGAGTTCCTGGTAGGTAGCCTGGTCAGTTGATAGAAGTAGAAGTGGCTGTTTAGTTTGTAATCCTTGTAATGAGAACTGGAATACCCAGTAGTGGTGCACTGGTTTTCTCTCTTTATCTTTTGTTTAGCTTTGATTGATTGTAATGAACTCTAATTCCCCTTGCTGGTTTTCATCATAAAAATAGATAATACGGTATACAATTGATTAAACATCATATAATTGATCTCTGATGCCGTCATATTCTAATATTTCAACTATAGTGTGATGAACTATCAGCTTTACCTTCTTCAAGGTGTTTTTCTTATTAAATTGAATTCTAAAGTTATCAACAAACATAATTTGGAAATTCAATTATTTGAAATAAATCAGCAAACTTTAGCTGCCAAATTATGACATTCTGTCCCGGAAACATCAAGAATTCGCACTGTGTATTTTTTCTAGAAAAATTTCGATATTTTTAAATAAGAAATCATTTATTTAATCCAAAAAAAGAAGTCAATTTTTACTAATTTTGACTCGAGTAGTGGTTGAGTGAGACACAAGTATCCGCGTCCACATCCCTTTTTGTTCACAAGTGAACTGCCCCCATCGCTATCCATTCCATTCCACACAGACATGGCCGAGGTCGGCGGCGTCCGCGGCGGCGGCGACTCCCCCCCGCCGGCGGCGGCGGCGGAGTCTGCACCGGACGATGTCCTCGCCGAGATCCTCCTCCGCCTACCGCCCCACCCTTCCTTCCTCTCCGGCGCGTCCCTCGTCTGCAAGCGCTGGCGGCGCCTCATCCGCAGCCCCAGCTTCCTCCGCCGCGTGCGCGCATTCCACCGAACATCCCCCGTGCTCGGCTTCTTCCACAACTCCTCCGACGTCCACCGCTTCCTCCCGGCCACCGAGGGCACCCCCGCCCGCGTCGCCGCCGAGGCCTCCTCCGTCGGGAGGTACGGGGACGACGGCGTGTGGTGGTTCCTCGACTGCCGCCATGGCCGCGCCCTCCTCCACAGCCCCGACCGGGCCCACTTCCTCGTCTGGGACCCCATGACCGGAGAGCGCCGCCGCGTCGCCGTCCCTTACAAGATGCAGGCCGTCAGTCGAGCCACCCACCGCTACGCCACCGTGTTCTGCACTGCCGCCTCCGGAGGAGGTGACGACGAAGGCTGCCACTCCCACTCGAGTTCCTTCCATGTCGCCGTCGTGTTCATCAGCCGTGGCCGCGTGTTCGCCTCCGTGTACTCGTCGCGGGTCGCCGCGTGGGGCAACATGATCTCAAGGCAGGCGCCATTCCTATTTGAGCTCTACGACGCGCCCCCAGCCTTTGTTGGGGAATCCCTGTATTGGCTTGTTAATCGGAACTGCATGCTTGAGTTCCAATGTGGAACTGGAACCCAGGTTTTATCTCTGATCAAATGGCCACTGGAGATGAATACCCTTCGCCAGTGGAACATCAGTCTTGCGAGGTTGGAAGGCGATGTGCTTGGCGTTGTCTTCATCAAGGACAGGGATTTCAGCCTGCACTTGTGGGCGCGGGAAGTTGCCGATGATGGTGCATTAAAATGGATTCCGCGCAGGGCCATTGAGCTGGACAAGCTCCTGCCGCTGCCAACGGAGATGGAGGGCGATCACTGCCGTGTGATGCCTGTTTCGTTATGTGGGTTCTCTGAAGATGAAAGTGTGTTGTTCATACAGACCATTGATGGCATTTTCCTAGTTTGGCTTGAAACATTGCAATTCAAGAAGGTCTCTTGCTCCTTACTGATGAAGCATGTTTACCCCTATGCTAGCTTTTATGTTCCAAAAGGTATGAACTACTATGCCTTTCTCCTTTCCCTGTGAATAGTTTTTGCCTAACGAACCGCTTACTCAATTTTCTGGTTCTGAATTGCAAGCAATATAAATTAGAGACCAACACTAAAAAGGCCGCTTTAAGTTTATGTTTTGTTGAGCTGATGTTCAGTAGTCAGCATTAATACTATGGTTGAAAGTGGATTGATGGAATACCCCTACTTGCGCCAATCTTAATACTACCTCATCCATGTTTTGGAAAAGAAATTTCTACTTTATGCTGCATTATCTATAAGCGGAAGTATGACAAGAATTAATTGTAATCTGTTCTATTTGTTGTAGTAATGAACTAGTTTGATTAAATAAATACAGATGCACCCTTTCTTGATAATCAATGCCATATAAGTTGCAAGCAAAAACATTGATAGGTGGCAAGTGTTAATTTTACACCAGTTCTGCTTACTCTGTTAGAGCCTTTGTGTAGAGGTTTAATGTGTAGTGATGATAGAAGTAATATAATTATGAGTAATAATGTATGGCACTTATTTGAACTAAAAATAAGTTTAGCCCTTATCACGTGGTATACTTTTCCTTTAATGGTCCATTGTAATATATATGGTGGTGTAATTTCGTTGACTTTTGTGGGAACAAAGATTTGGATTCTCTGCAATTTATTATGCACATCTTGTGTAACACATCCTTTGTTAGCTTTTTGACGATTGAGACATTTTGTGCAGTAGGTGTTGTGAAAACTACTTTCTGCCATATACATTTGAGACATTTGTGCAATAGACATTTGACAATTGAGACATTTGTTATCACTGAAGTAAAAAGTGAAAGTTATTTCCACGAGAGTTTTCCTATAAGAAAATTCAAGAATTTATGACATTATAAATTGGCAGAGCTATCCTCTTTCTTTTTAGGACCACCAAGTTGTTTTCTTATCAAACATGACTGCATAAACAGATGGTGTGATCTAGTGTAGCAACTTTCTATCTTGTCTTGCTTTTATTTATCCTATCACTGTTTTTGTGCACGTGCAATTTGGGCTATGAGTTTTGTCAGTAAAGAGTACTGCAATAATCTTCTTTTCGACTATATTGTATCAGGAACCATTTCGACTATATTGTATTCAGGAACCTTTTCATATATAATTTTCTCTCTCATTCTTTTTCTCGTCTGAGTTATTTTAATAGATGGAAACAAATATTTATTTCTTCCTGCACTACAGTGAACTCATTTCAGTGAGGATGAAAATGCATTCTAGAAACCTTCAAAAAGATGGATTCTTGGGAAAGGACCTTAATTCTATAATTGGGAAAGGACCTGAATTATAGAAACCACAAGTAGCTGTTAATTTCTTTTTGAAGAATAAGTACTTATTGCTAGAGTTTTAAATTGCGTTATATGTGTTGTTAGTGCCATGTTGCATTCAACTTACACCATCAAGCTTCCTAGGATGTTGTTGGGTAGATATGATGGCAACTTTTCTGTGTTGGTAGCTTGCTTTTGATTGTACTCCTGTCGTTCATGATTAAATGAAAGCTCGTTTACTCACAAATAAAAAAGTGGTTGCATCATTACATGCCCTTAGTTTGCTCCCTTGTATGATGATCTATTGATGTCCCATAATTTTTTCTACCGCTCCTGTGATGGATGCAGATGATGGTGCAAATCATGAAATTGGACGGCTGTAGAATCTCTTGGCTGTAGTGGTGGTGAAGGATCAGTTATGCATCTGCACTGCTTTCTCTTGGTTGAAGAGGGTGTTGAAGGATCACTCCATGTTTCAATGAAAAGGCTAAAGTGGCATTTTGTCGTCGTTGGAGATAACAGCTAATACTCCAACGTATATTAGATATCATATTTCAATAAAAAGGCGAAAGTGACATTTTCTCGCCTTTGGAGATTACAATTAATACTTCATGTAGTACATTTTATTTTGTGCGTGCGATATGATATTGTCATATTCCTATCTCTGGTTACTCTGTTTGATTTTCTGTGATGATCCACCAGCAGCTCTAGTTCTTTTTTTACTCATAGGCAATTCATCTTTCAAATGGAACATTGATCATTTGCTCCATAGCTGAAGTGAGCATATACATTCTTTTTTTACTCACTTGATCTTATGTAAAAACTTTGGGCCAAAAATCAAGTGCAAACAACTTTGGATCGTATTGTAGAAGCTCATGCAACAATTGGGTGAACCGTCCAATTTTTCTTTTTGTGTTCGCCAGTGTTGTGTGGTGTGCGTATTGTGTCTTACGTTTAATGAAAACAACCATTTTTTAAAAGAGTGTTTTTGGTTGAAAATTTTTTTAAAAAATTATGTAAATACAGAATTTTGTATTTCAATTTTTTGAAGCAAGCCATCAAATTCTTGCATGAAAATCTCAATATTTTCATTATGTGTTTCCATTGGTTGATCTATGGCTTATAATCTGACAAAGATAAACGAAGCAATCAAAGATTAGTTTAGGATAAGACTTTGGGATACCGAAGAATAGAAAAGCTTGAAAGAACATCAAATTAATTCTAAAATCCAAATTTGGCTGTGCTAATGGAGCACTGAAATTTTGAATTCATAAATCATGTTTAAATTTTGAGACTTGAGAGACGCGTACTGAGAAGGGACTCCTCCTCGACAAATCCACACGACATGAGCGAGGAGACCGGACGCAACTCCCCGCCGCCGGCGGCGGTAGCGGCGGCGGCGGAGTCTGCACCGGACGACGTGGTCGCCGAGATCCTCCTCCGCCTCTCGTCCCACCCTTCCTTCCTCTCTGGCGCATCCCTCGTCTGCAAGTGCTGGCACCGCATTACCCGCGACCCTAGCTTCCTCCGCTGCTTGCGCACATTCCATCCAGGGGCGGAGACAAGGGGGGCGCGCAGGGGCCTGACCCCCCCCCCCCCCAATGGTCCAGCAGATGCACTAATACGACTCCTTAATTACCTTCAATTGGGCCCACGACAGGAGAATCGAAGAGTCACATTTACTTGTTCCGTGAATGCCAATCGGTTTGGCGACTCCTCGGCTGCTCCCCTGCCTGTGTATAATCGTATCTCATCTATTGAATCCTAATCTTCATCTCCCACTCTAATCTCTCCGTGCGGCCATGCAAAGCTGAGCAGAGCACATTCGCACAGAGCTGCAGTTCCGGCGTCCCGCAGAGGCAAGCAAAGGCAAAGCCTGCAAGCTGCAACTCTGCAAGGTACACTTTGTTTATTCTCCTATCTCCTTTGTCCTTTGCCTATTTTGTCTTTTTCGATGATCACAAATGCTGTTGATTCTATGATTGATTTCCTTTTCAATTTTACTTCAATTTAGGCATTTAGTATTTGATCAAGATTCAAGAATTCAAGATGAAGAGACCAAGAACAATTGATAGTTTTTTTAAGCCGACATCAAGCTCTAGCAATGGCTACGATGAAAACACTAATGCAATCAATAACAATGATCAACATATACAGGGGCTGAGCATATAGAAGTACAACCGAATGATGAGGAAACTCCTAATCAAGGTACAGGTACTTCTGCTCCCTCCCTAGTGAGATTAGAGGTAAAAGTTCTATTTATCCCATGGTTGATAGATTGCTAAGATTAGTCATAACTCTTGCAGTATCAACAGCGACTACTGAGAGAGTTTTTTCAGCCATGAAACTTGCAAAGACACGTACTAGGACTAAAATGGGAGATGGCTTTTTGCGGAGCTACATGATAGTTTATATTGAAAAGGAGTTGGCAGCCAAGATTAGTTCCAATGATATTATCAGATCTTATGATCTAGTTGGTAATCGTCGTGGTAAATTCAAGTTAGTGGAGATGTAATTGAAGTATCTTTCTTTTATGTTACTAGACATGTGCTACATTATATTGCCATATGCATTATGATTAAATTTATACGATAATGTATATGCGTATGTTTAATTATACATGTGTATGTTTAATTTTGCCGTCACGATGCCCAGGGCCCATGAGGCCATGGTGACGTCTTGGTGGCTTGGCCCCCCTTGCCTAGATCTGGCTCCGCCCCTGATTCCATCGAACAAGGGCAAATTGCCAAAACACCATCCGTAAAGTGAGCCCTCTCCAGAACACCATTAGTAAACAAGGAACCTCCAAAACACCACTCATTTAGCCATTGTGTGTTTCATCATACCATTTTCATTTTTTCTCTTCTCTTCCTTGCCTTTTACCGAGAGACAATGACTCTTTTATCCTCTGTCATTTGTTCCTCTTCCTTGCCTTTTCTTTTCTCTTCTTTCCTTGCTTGCGAGCGACGGACAGGTGTGGAACCCTAGCGGCGGCGCGGTTGGACGCCGACGGCGGGGCGCGTGCGCTACCGGGAGGCAGCCAGGCGCGGCGGCTCCCTGCGGCCAGGTGTGGCTGGACGCCAGTGGCGAGGGGCGCGGGCGCGCGCACTACCGAGAGGGGCGGGGGTCAGGCGCGGTGGCTCCCTGTGCGAGGTTGGACACCGGCGGCGGGGGCGCGGTGCACTACCGGGAGGGGCGGGGGTAGGGGCGCTGTTGGACGCCGGCGGCGGGGCGCGTGTGGCTCCCTGCGGCCGGGTGCGGCTAGACGCCGGCGGCGGGAGCGCGGGCGTGCGCGTTACCGAGAGGGGCGTGGGTCAGGCGCGGCGGCGGCGGCGGCACGGAGCAGAGCAGAGCATAGAAGGGCAGGGCGGCCATGATGGGCGACACGGCCTGCGGCCAGGAGGGGCAGGGGTCTCGCTCTCGCTCCAGCAGTGGCAACCATTTATTCGAGGAAGTCAGTAATCTTAGCTTCACAGCAAGGTATGACGGAATGCTCTTACATCTTTTATTCGTTTAGTCATTGATAGGTTTGATAAATTAGTGTTTTAATGTAGGAATGAATCAGAACCGAATATGAAAATCAATGTTACAGTGCCTGGTTATACTGCATATTTAGATGATGGTTCTAGGGTTGAATTGGAAGCCAAGGAATTTGTCATTGAAGTGAATAATATGGATGGTTACTCCATGTGCAATTTATTGGCCGATGTAGCAAATAAAACCAAGTGGGGTACATGCCAAGAGCCTACAATTTGGTATTGGGACAACGATAAAAGAGGATTACAAGTTGTTGCAATAGATGATGAATTGAAGCTAGTATTCCAGAAATCTCGGTCCTAAAAGAAAGTGACATTTGTTGTTGAATTTCCAATTAAACCTTCTTATAAAAGAAGCATGACAGTGGATGCTAAATTAGAGAAATTACCTGTGAGAAGGCAGCCAAGTATGCAACCATCAACAAGTAGTTCAACCGAATCAGATGAGGAAAGTGGTGGTGACACAGTGGAAAATGTGGACCCTTCTTGGATGGAAGATGATGACATATTTATGGAGGACCATGAGGTGTTTGTGTCTCTAGGTTTGAGGGCCGAGGACGAGGCGGCAAGAATGAATTTGGGGAATGATGGAGTTGGTGCAAATGCAAATGCAGTGGAATTTTCAGTTGATGACATTGCTAAAAATGAGCCAAGGTTTGCAGTTGACAAGAACAATCCAAACATAAAGAAGGGTGAGACCTTCCCATCAATGGTGGATTTTAGGATGGCTCTAAGACAATATTGTATTTTGCATGAGTTTCAAGTGCACAAGGTTGTGACTGATAAGAAAAGGTATAGAGCTGAATGCAAGGCACCTGGATGCCCTTGGAGGATTGTTGCTAATAAGCTTGTTGGACAACCAACAGTTGAGGTGTGTTACATGTCTAAATTGCATTTTTATTAATGTTTATGTTTCATTGCATTTTTATTAATGACTAATCCTACTCTTATTGTCTTATTCTTGCAGATCACCATGATTCCTAATGAGCATGAGTGCATGGGATCTGGTATGTTGGTCAACCATATGGCATCTAAGAGGTGGGTTGTAGAGAGAGTTGTTTCATGGTTGAGAAAGAAACCAGGTCTTGGAGCAGCTCATTTGCAAGACAAATTGTTAGAAAATTATGGTGTGGAGATTGGCTATGACATAGTTTGGAAAGGGAAGCAGATAGCAATGGATTCGATTTATAGGTCTTGGGAAGACAGCTTCCAAACCTTGTATCCTTTTAGGGCTGAACTCCTTCATCGATCCCCAGGCTCTATTTTTGAAATTGCAACTAAGCCACATGAAGGTTGTGTGGTGTTTGACAAGCTGTTTGTATCACTGAAACCTTATGTTGATGGTTTTCTACAAGGTTGTAGACCTTACCTTGGTATTGATTCAACTGCATTGAATGGGAGGTACAAAGGGCAATTGGCATCTGCAACAGCACTAGATGGGAATAATTGGATGTATCCAGTTGCATGGGCAATCTTTGAGTCTGAATCTTCTGAGAGTTGGACATGGTTCATGATGCAATTGGAGAAGGCAATTGGCCATCCACCTTCTTTAGCTATATGCACAGATGCTTGCAAAGGTCTTGATGCTGCTGTGAAAGAGGTGTACCCAGGCATCGAGCATAGGGAATGCATGAGGCATTTATGGGCAAACTTTAAAAAGTATTATCATGGAGATATCTATGATAAGAATATGTGGCCAGCAGCTAGAGCTTACAAGTCCACAAAATTTGACTTCCACTGGAATCAAGTTGTTGCTGCCAATCCAGATGTTGTGCAATACATGAACCAACACCACAATCACTTATGGAGCAGGTCCATGTTCTCAAATAGTGTCAAGTGTGATTATGTGAACAATAATTTATCTGAGAGCTTTAACAATTGGATTAAGAAGATAAAAGATTTGCCTCTTGTTGACTTGATTGATACATTGAGACGGATGGTAATGGATTTATGGGACAAGAGAAGAAGAATAGGCAGCAAGCTCTCTGGCACCATCCTTCCCACAATAATTAAGCAACTCAAAGCCAAAACTCGAGGATTGGGTCAAATGAAGGTTCATAAAGGGCACCACACCGCTGAAGTATTTGGTTTTCATTATGATATGACACCTTGGGGACATGTGGTCGATCTGAACACTCACACTTGCACTTGTGGGGAGTAGGAAATGACCGGAAAGCCATGCCCTCATGCCTTGGCTTTTATTAAGCATTTTCTCGATATTGATATGACCACTTTTGTTCATGAATATTACAGCATAGAGAGGTTTAGGCTAGCATATGGTGGCTCTATCCCACATATGACTGACAAATCACAATGGCCTCGAGTTGAGATGGAGTTCAAGCTGCTGCCCCCTCCTTTGAAAAGAGCACCAGGGAGACAAAGGAAGAATAGATTCAAAGCTAGTCATGAACCAGGTGCAAAGAAACAAAAAAGGTGTATGCAGTGTGGTGAGTTCGGACATCGTGAGAATGGAAATTGCCCTTTGAATGACCCAAACAAAAGGTGAGTTCTTGCTGATTTTATTATATATGTTGCCATGTTTGATTTTTTTGCTACCGACCCATCTACTTGTATGTAGGAAAAAAAAGACACAAGAAAAGAGGAAGCCAAAAAGACCAAAACCGGTCCCTGCTAATATTATCTCACCTGGTTCTCTCACTCGAAGAATTGTCAACTTGGTCCATGGAGATGATGAGGCCGGTACTTCTACTTCTAGCATTTCAGCTAAGAGGTTGTTGGTGCTTTCCCAAGATGAAGAAAGTGGGTCCACTTGTAAAGATCGCACCGATGATGATATTTGAATTTTATGTTTGGATATGATGTATGAAACTTGGATGATTGTATGCTTGGTCCATGTATGAAAGTTGGATGCTATATGTGCAGTTGTATGGTTTGAACTTGATGCTTGAAAAATTGTGAACTGGTTATCTATTGTATGTGTTGTTGGATTGTCAACATATCAAAAGGTCATGGCGAATTTTTCACTATTTTTGGTGTTCACAAATTATTTTTTTTGTTCTCATAAACTCTGGAATTTTTTGAAGACGTCATGGTATTTTTTTTGCGCGAAAAAACAATTATTCCTATTTTCTACAATTATTTATTCGAAAATAAATCATTTTTATATTTTTTATTAATTTCTGGAATAATATATGGCTAATAAAAAGCTAGAATGGTCACTCCTTATGTCTGTTTTCATTTAAAACAATCTAATATGTGACTTTTGGTGTTTTGACATGACTATCCTGTGTTACTAGTGATGTTTTGGAGGTTTACTAATGGTGTTTGGTGTTTCGTAGAGTGCTCGCTTTACGGTTTACGGATGGTGTTTTGGCACCCATCGAACAACACTTGTGCTCGGCTTCTTCCCAGCTTCGTCCCAGCCGAGGGCGCCCCCGGTCGCATCGCCGCGAGGCCTCGTCCCTTCGCAACCGCATGGACGGAGACGACGATGACGACGACGTGCGGAGGTTCATCGACTGCCGCCACGGCCACGCCCTCCTCCGCTGATACGACTGGGCCGAGCTGGTCGTGTGGGACCCCATGACCGGGGAGCGCCTTTTCATCGCCGTCCCCAACCAGAAGATGCAGGGCGGCGCCGGCAACTCCCGCCGCAACGCCGCGTTGTTCTGCAGCTGCAATCTCTCCGGAGGCGGCGACCAAGACTGCCACTCTAGCATATGTCGTCGTCGTGTTCCCCGGCGATTGCCGCGCGTTCGCCTGCGTGTACTCTTCGCAGATCGGCGGGTGGGGCGACCTGATCTCAACGCCGGCGCCATTACCATGTGAGATCGATGACAAGCCCCCTGCCCTGGTTGGGGAAGACTCGTATTGGCTTTCTTATGGCCGCATACTTGAGTTCCAATTTGGCAGCCAAAGTTTAACTCTGATGGAACGGCCATTGGGGATGCTTGCCGACATCCGTTTTGTGAGGTTGGAAGACCATGTGCTTGGTCTTGCCTTCATCAAGGATTCCAGCCTTCACTTGTGGGCGCCGGAGTTTGCCGATGACGATGATGCGTTGAAATGGAAATGGATTCCACGCAGGGCCATTGAAGGTATACATGATTACTGCTCACCCATATTCAAGCTTTTATGCCCCAAATGGTACGGGAAACGATCCCTTTATCCTCTGCTGTTTAGTACTTTCTTCATTTTTTAATGTATGACGTCGTTGACTTTTTAAGATATATTTGATCATTTATTTTATTTTAAAAAATTATGTAATTATCATTTATTTTATTATGACTTGATTTATCATCAAATGTTCTTTAAGCATGACATAAATATTTCTATATTTACACAAAAATTTTGAATAAGACAAATGGTCAAATGTTAGTCAAAAAGTCAACGGCGTCGTACATCGAAAAACGGAGGGAGTACTATTGTTTTTTGCTAATGAAAAGATTTCCAGTGTTTTTATTTTTGGTGCTGAACCCAGTATTTATGTGTCTCATTGTGGTTTAGAAGTGCAAGCAAATAGAGTATACAATAGACCAACACTTTACCAAGTCACTCATTTTATGGCTTGTTGAGCTGATGTTCAATAGTCAGCATTACCACTATGGTTGAAAGTGGATTGATGAAACACCTACCTACTTGAGCCAATTTCAATAATACCTCATTTATTATTGGAAAAATCTTTTCTATAACGTCACATTTCTGTAAGCAAAAATATGACGAGTATTGTTTCGGCTTCTGTTCTATTTATCTATATACTAATATAATATAAAAAGTATCAGTTGGTTCTTTTGCTATATCCACCTCCAGGAGTCACAGCCGTTCCTCAATCCACCTGCATCCGCCGGAGATCGTTGCAGGGACTACTGCAGGAGGTGGGGCTTCGATCTGTGTGAGGGTCCTCACGCCGTCGTCGACCTTCTCTACTCTGCCGGCGCTTGAGGGGAACTGGCTCTCTCCACTGGTGCCGCCTAACCCCCTGAACTGCGCTCACACCACTGCCGCCATGGCCGTCACCTGTAGCCCCAATGCTGCCATCACCTGAAGGACAACTGCCATTCCCAAGATTTATACTAAAAGCAGGAAGGCGACGCCAGAGCACGGGACGTTGAGGATGACTGACAGGAACATTGCTTTGTGCCCATGCTCCTCTACTGCACCGTGCGACTGATTTTGTATGACTATTGGAAATCTTTCCTTTTGGTTTGGTCGCATGGTTCAGGATGTATGTTTCTACTCTCATTCATCTCTTGTGTTTATGTGTTTTTGTGCAGTTGCAGGCTGGGATGTGGGATAGAGCATACCGTGATGTTTGGGAAAATTCCCAAGGACAGATTGGTATTGGTTCCTAACTCCTTGGGGTTAACATCATGTTGGTGATGTTCGACGTTATTATTTTGCTTTGCAATATAGTAATCATCTGGCTGAACATGTTTTGGCCATCTATGCAGGAATACATCAATTTCCATTACCTAAAAAAAATGCAGAATATATCAAATGCTCTCTGTTTTGTCTGTAGACGGAGTAAGCGGTTCTTTGATGCTTCAAGGATTCATTTTGTTGCCTTCAATTGTAAAAGGAGAAATGCCTATAAGTGAAAGAATTAGATTTAATCCCAAAGTTGGTCCTTTTGCTTCTAAAGGTAACTAGCACAATTTCTTCTGTTCCTTTAACTGGAACATTAATCTTCTCTATTCATGAACTGGATGTCCATGAGTCAGTACTAGGTTTAATACATACATGTAGCTTTCTATCTGAAAATATAGTGAAGTATAAAATTTCACCATCCTGGTGATCTTTTTACTCTACAATCGCTTGAAAAGCTTGGGCATTCTGCTTTTCATCGGGTATTGTTGTACAATTCTGTTTGAGAGAGTAGAACTGCAAGTCCAATTCTGTGTGCTAAAAAACAGCAGAGCAAGTCAAGTTTTTGCAAGACAAATCAAGGTAGATTTATTTGTCCTTTTGATTTGTGGTTGCCACGTGTTTGCAAAGCTACTTAGGCTTTGTTCGGCAGGCTGGCTTCCTAACGCGCACAGTAAACACGGAAAACGGAGCGATCATTAGCGCGTGATTAATTAAGTATTAGCTAAATTTTTTTTCAAAAATGGATTAATTTGATTTTTTTAAGCAACTTTTGTATAGAAACTTTTTGCAAAAAAATTCACCGTGTAGTAGTTTGAAAAGCGTGCGCGGAAGAAAAAACACTGTGCGCGTTGGGAGTTAGGCTGCCGAACGCAGCCTTAGTGAAGAAGATATAGATTGTAGATGGAGAATAAGTGAATAAAGTAAGCTGAGGCGACTTTGAGAAACTGACATTTTTTAATAGATAAAATACAATCTTCTTTTTGATATGTTGATTCTTCCTTGATACAATTCCTTTTTCACTGAGATAATAAATTAATTTCTTTTGGATTCAGCAGTAGTGCCAGACCAATTGGCATGCCATGTTTGCCTTCATTCAGAATTCATCTGAATTCAAAGTGTTCCAACTGTTCCGTTTTGCTTCTGAACAGCTCCCCAACTTGCAGATGACGCGACCGTTCCATTTTGCTGCTAAAAGACAGGTTCAATTGAATATCTTTTAATTTCAGAGCTGCAAGTAAATATTCAATTAAATACCTTTTCCTTTTCATCTTTCTGCTAAAAAGCTAGGTTCAATTGAATACCCTCTCCAACCTAATTTTCTATTTATTCAGATGTCTGTACCTATTAACTCTGAAATAAACATGGTAGGATGGCTTAGGTCTGGAGACTATTTTTAGTTCACGACTTCATATACCACTCGCTTAGATTTTACTAATCTTTGTTGATATGTCCAACCTAATTTTCTATTTTTTCAGATTTTTGCACCTATTAACTCTGAAATGAACATGGCAGGATTACTTAGGTTCAGAGACTTTTTTGGTTCAGGGCTTCATATACCACTAGCTTAGATTTTACTAATCTCTATTGATATGTCCAACCTAATTTTCTATTTGTTCAGATGTTTGCACCTATTAACTCCGAGATGAAACTGGTATGATGGCTTAGGTCTGGAGATGTTTTTAATTCCAGACTTCATATACCAATCACTTAGATTTTACTAACTCTGTTAATATTGTTACTAAAATATGTTGATTCGGTGAGTCCTGAAGACTAAGCTGAAGATCACTAATCATCTACTGCCATAAGAGTAAAAAAAACTATTTTGCTCCATATTGCTCTATATTTGATTGTATCAAGGTAGGTTTCCAAAAGGAAAACAATGGATACTATTTTTTTAGGGAACAAAAAATCAGTGGTTTCTGCAGTTCCTATAGAAATAGCTCAACATCTTATTGCCTCTGTCAGGTTGTTATTCAATTCAGCTGAGATAGATAGCATCGACAACAGGTTGAAACGAGTTGATTACTGATGATCAGTGTCTAGCCTTTTTCGTTGTGTTATGAAACCACCTTTAGTAGTTCTTCAGATTGTTTTTCATCTTTAGTGTTATGATACAGATGAGAGTTTTTGTGGTTTGTAGCCTGAGATCAAATTTAATTTAGCAAGTCAGCCAAAATTCATAGTCTGCTTCACCTAGGGAATGTAAAATTCTAAAGGCCTTCACCTAGCCAATACTATTTGTTTTATTTTTATTCTCACATTGTCATTCAAATGATATTGTTCTCAATTTACATATATGCACGTGAATCCTCACTTCCATGCCCCTAGGCGACTGACACCCGTCGCCGCTGCTGCCAGTTCAGATGATCCTAGCACCATAGGAAAAAAAATTCAGATGTTACGTACCATGCCATGTGTCCTCCCTGGGCAGCAATATGCATAGAGTTTTGTTAACGGATGCTGTAGAGCAGGGTTAAGTTTTCCCAAGAATGCCCGGTGGCAAGTTGTGCAAGAAAATCTGCTTATCCTTATGTCCAAGATACAGTAGTGCAAAGAAATAAATTTATAACTGGATGGATACAATTTAACACTTTGCACGATGGAGTAGAAATGTTTAAACAATTTACGGGGATTGATCTATGCAGGAGACATCTGCACCATTTGTAAGAGGCGATCATTATGAAAGCAAGCTACCTCAAGGAAACAGAAATTAAGTATTTTTGTTTATTGACTAAGATTTATTTTTCTTCTGTTTCTGCTGCAATCAGAGCGTGGAGATCCTCATTACTTCTGAAATTGATTGCTTGCTGATGTAAAAGAAACGTTTCACCTTAATGACAATTATTTTGAGCTGGTATTTGAAGAAAGTTATTTTGAGCTTAAATGAGTGATGATTACTGGTATTAAGGTAGAAAATAATCAACGGTCAGGTTGTGACAGAAAAATCAGGATACATTTGCTCATTTTTTGACCAATTAACCAGTGGTAGAGAGTAGATGTCTTCATTAGTCTGGGAGTGAGCATTTTTTAATTGTTTTGTTACAGGTATAACATCACTCGCCACAATCATCTTATATGATTCTGATCATCTCTTTTTCTTAAGAACAAATTCTCATCACCTCTGCGATTAATTTGTATACTTATAAAAGGTCCCTAATTTTTCTCAGCCCGTGTAAGTTGCAATGTTTGTAAAAAAAACTGAATAGTTTTCTTATTAATTGGATATTTGAAAGCTGATATTTGACTTGGGTTCCATGTATATCAATTGGAGTTCAGGTTTAGGAAGAATTTTGTTCAAACTGAAGACTCCAAAGTGTTTGATCAATTTAATGCAATCTAATTGGATGATCCATCTAATGTTTGGAGCTATATGGAATAATCACGTACTTATGATTAGTTCACTAAGTACTCTCTTTTAAATTTGACTCGAATGTAGGGTTGTACAGTTTTCTCTTTATTTCTTCGTTATATCAGAATTTCTTTTAATTTTCATTATGTATAGAAATAAAAGTAAAGTTTAATTTCTTCTCCATTTCAATGATTTTTTTATTAGTGACATGGATTCCAAATTCCAATGTATTATTGTACTCTGGTTGTACGTATCAATATGTTGTGTTTTTTTTTATTTTAAGCTCGAATGGAAATTAGAATGAAGCTTGATTTCCTTATTTTATCACTGAATGGAACTAAACCACCTTGCGTAGACATTAAGACCACGAAATGTTAGCTTGACATTAAATTAATGTAGGAAACCTGTGTGTGTTGGATGTATTTTTCTTTAATTTACTCCATTCAATATATGTTGAAGTGTCTTGCATGTGCATGCTCACTAGTAGTAGTAATGTTCTAGTTTGATTAAAATAAATGCGCAGATGACCTTTTCTTTATAATCAATGCCCGTGAGTTGGAAGCAAAAACATTGATATTGGGCGGCAAGTGTTAATTTTACATCATTTAGAGCCTTACAGATAAAGTGCTGCTAATGTGTACTGGTGATAGAATATAATAGAACTATGGGTAATGTATGATGGTTATGAACAAAACATAAGTTCCGTGATTATCACGTAGACATAGTATACTTGTCCTTAAAGGGTGCATTGAAATGTATGTTGGCGCAATCTCTGTGACATAAGTGAACAAAGATGCAAAAACTTCATGAGCTTTAATTTTATGCACATCTTCTGTGATACAACCCTCATTAGCTTGTTGACACTTGAGACATTTGTGCAAAAGATACTGCCAAAGTTTGCTTTATATAGTACCAGATTAATATCTCATTCTGCATATATTGTACAGTAAAAACTTTCAGATGAAAAGAACAGTAACGGAAATTTAACTTGTGATGTTTGGACATGAGTGCTTTTGCAATGACCATTCAGGAATATGTTATTCTCTGTATTGGTTCCTTGGAATGATTTCAATTAAATTCTCTTATACTATAATGTGTTGATTATTTGATTACACTAATTTATTGTTCTTTTAGTATACGCTGCATATAGTATAACACTATTAAATTCTCTTGTACTATAATGTATTGATTACTTGATTACGTTAATATATGATTTCTTTATTGGTTGGCCTTATTGTAAATCAAGCCAGGCATTGAGCTGCGAATCAACAAATCATGTAGGTGTTTGTTTTTTCTACTTGCTGATTTTCATTAGGTTATTGACTTGTTAAGTTGGAGGATTGGACTGGCTGTATCTTAATTTTAGTACTTTACATCAAAGTTGGTAATCTTAATGAGCTAGTGTTTCAAAATTAAACTGCACCAGATATCATAAAATGCATTCTAAAACATGAAATATTTGGAAGCTAATAAAAATGCTGTCTGAAAAGTTTTGGTACATCATTAACTTATTACTCTTGGTGTTGTCTGATTTTGGTTGTGTTAATTCATCAAATTTCATAGCTTATACATCTTATTGTTTGCTGTTAGCTAATGTCACAGAATAATGATTGAAAGTTCCAGCCCATGAGGTCCAATGTGTTGATAGAGGCAAGGAAATACTTTTCAAGCAGATGAGGCAGCCTGGACATCTTATTGTTTGTTCTAGCTTTTTGCTCGTCTTGTGTTTAGGGTTCTTTTTTTAATTGAAAGTGCAGTGGTTCTTTTACATTCTTGAGCTTCATCGTAATTCACAAGCTAGAGCATAGCACCAACATACATTTTTGGTCTTATACTAACTCGTATTTTTAAGTAGATCGATGTGGCGATTGGTGAGTAAAGTAATCTATAAGTAGATTAATTCATGTTAAACAAGCCAAGTGAAAAGGCTTTCACCTTTGGTAACCATGCTTTTGAAAACTATGGATAGATTTCAGTAATTTGTACCTGATTCCAGCACTTTGTAGCTGGTTTAGAGGAGCTCTTTTGTGTACAGATGTTTCAAGAAGGTAGTTTTCACTCGAATTCTAAATTCTCGTGTGTTTTCCTATGCAGGATATGCCACGGGTAGCTGACATCAGGTCTGTGATCTCATGATGTGCAAGAGTTGCAGTTGCAAGTACCTCAAATATATTTGCTCAACCGGCCTCCGAAACTCCAGCTAACACTACTACAGAGAACATTTTTCTGTACGGGGGGCTTTATCTTCGCATGCGGCCGACCTGTGGGCGCGCCTGCAAAAATCGCCCCCCTGAGGGCAGGTTAATCAGCCGCATGCGAAGATTCATTATCGCATGCGGCTGCTTAAGACGCCGCATGCGATAATAGGCCTATTATCGCATGCGGTCGTCTTAAGCAGCCGCATGCGATAATGAATCTTCGCATGCGGCTGTCTTAACGGACCGCATGCGATGATGGGCCCATATATCTTGCAGCTAGCCCGAACTTCACCATTTCAAACCGAGCTCTTCTCTCTCCTATGCATGCAACAAATAGGGGGGGAGGTTTTCAACTCGAAATCTTTGCTTAAAGTTTATATGAAAGGTGAAGAACTCTCTCTCCTCCTTCATTTGGCTCCATTTTTATTAAATTTCGTTGGTGGAAATTATAGCTTTTTTAAAATTTTGATAAGGTTTGTTTTAGCTAGTTTTTGCAAAATCTAGCTTCAAAATATATGTTTTGATGTGTAAATTTTGGATGTAAACACTTATACATACTAGTTACTTGTATTGTTGTATTTTTCTGATGGATATATATATGTATTTACACGTCTTTATAAAATACCTGCGGTCTATTATTTGTGTCTGTAATTTTATTGTCTTTATATAAGATGGATCGGTCGTCATGGATGTATGAGATGCGGAGAACTCAGCCAATATTTATGAAGGAAGCATCTAAATTTATTGATCAGGCTAAGGCGCATGCTTTGAGGGAGAATATGGCAAAAATTTTTTGTCCGTGTCGTCATTGCAAGAATCAGAAATTGCTGGTAGATCATGGCGAAATTTTGGGACACATAATGCAACATGGATTCACCGCCAATTATAAGGTTTGGACCTATCACGGGGAAATCGCCGATCCCCAAGATGACGATGAAGAGTTAAGTCCGGAGATGAATGAGGCAGAGAATTTTGTAATCGAAGACATGTCCCGTGAAAGGTTAAATGTAGACGTGTCCACAGATAGTGATGATTTTGAGGGCGGTTTTGATATAGAAGATATGCTACGCCATGTCGAACCTGAGGTTCTAGCGGGTAGATCACGACGGTTAGAGAATTGGCAGGCACTGGAGAAGGCATCGAAGGATCTTCTTTACGATGAAACGAACGGATGTGATAAGGATTTCACGGTACTGCGTTCAGTGCTTGAACTTCTGAGATTGAAGGCTAAACATGGATGGTCGGACACAAGTTTTAATGATCTGATGAGCTTGTTGAGTGTGTTGCTTCCTAAGCCTAACTTCATACCTTCGAATACATATCAAGCGAAGAAACTCATATGTCCTTTATCTCTTGGTGTTGAAAAGATTCATGCTTGTGAGAATCATTGTATATTATACCGCAAAGAATATGCAGACTTGGAAAGTTGCCCAACGTGTGGCACAAGTCGGTATAAAACGGGAAATGGGCCCGTTCACACAGAGTCTACTGACCTAGATTCATCGGAGCGTAAGCGAAAAAAAATTCCGTCAATGGTGATGTGGTACCTACCAATTAAGGACCGCATGAAGCGTCTGTACTCAAACCCGACTGATGCTGAGTTGATGAGATGGCATCAAGAGGGCCGAAAGACAGACGGTATGATTCGACATCCTGCCGATGCTCGCCAGTGGAAGACATTTGATGCAAAGCACCCAGAATTTGGTAAGGATCCAAGGAATGTAAGGTTCGCGTTGAGCACTGATGGAATGAACCCGTTTGGTGATTTAAGCAGCTCACACAGCACATGGCCAGTTCTTCTCACAATGTATAATCTTCCAACATGGATATGTCAGAAACGAAAGTATATTCTTCTCACTATCCTCATACAAGGTCCGAAGCAACCTGGAATCGATATAGATGTTTTTCTTGAGCCTTTGATGGAGGACATGGAGGAGCTATGGAAAGAGGGGTTACGGCTGTGGGATGAGTTCAAGCGGGAGCACTTCAATCTACGTGCGATCATATTTGTTACCATCAATGATCTACCTGCAAACTTTTCATTATCCGGTCAGATTAAAGGGAAGACTGGGTGTCTGATATGTCTGGATATGACTTCGTACAAATACCTGACGTCGTCTAAGAAGACAGTGTACATGCGACATCGACGGTTTCTACCACGAAAACACAAGTATCGTAAGATGGCCAGATTGTTCGACAAGACAGTGGAGAACGAGACTGGCCCTGAAACACGAAGTGGTACTTACGTGTATGATATAACAAAGAACATTAAGGTTGTATTTGGCAAGGGAAAGAAGAAGACAGCAAAGAGGAAGAAAGTTGATGACGTGGAGAATACTACATTGCCATTCAAGAAGCACTCAATTTTCTTCAGATACTTAGATTACTGGAAGGACCTAGAGATCCGTCATGCAATTGATGTTATGCACCTCGAGAAGAACGTGTTTGATAGCACCATCGGCACCTTGCTGGACATCCCGAGTAAGACGAAGGATGGACTGAAGTCACGTAATGATCTTGTAAATTTGGACATAAGGCATGACCTTCACCCAGTAGAGCTGGCAAATGGAAAGAGCAAGATACCTCCTGCTTGTTACTCGTTGACACTTGAAGAGAAAAAAGCCTTCTGTAAATGCTTACAAGGGGTGAGAGTGCCTAGTGGTTTCTCATCGAACATCAGGAAGCTAGTCTCAACGAAAGATTTGACCATTTCCGGATACAATGCGCACGACTGCCATAGGATGCTAACGGTATTCCTACCAATTGCTATAAGGGCAGTCAAACCTGTCCATACCAAGGTGGTTATAACAAAGTTGTGCTACTTTTTCAATCGAATCTCACAAAAGGTATTTGATCCTCTCGAATTAGGTCCCCTTCAGACATTTGCTGTGGAGACCGTATGTCAGCTGGAGATGTATTTCCCACCATCATATTTAGATATGATGGAGCATTTGATCGTTCACATCGTCCCTCAGATTATTGAACTTGGTCCCTTATACTTACACCAGATGTGGGCGTATGAGCGTTACATGTCAATCCTCAAAGGCTATGTACGCAATCGCGCTCACCCCGAAGGATCAATGATAGAGGGATACACAACTGAAGAGGCGGTCGAGTGTTGTATGGATTACATAAAGGATGGTAATGCCATTGGGATTCCTGTGCATCGACACGAAGGGAGATTATCTGGAAGGGGTACTGTTGGTAGGAAGCAGTTTTTCGATAATGATTACAAAACAGTGGCCGTGGCACACAGCAGCGTTCTACAACAGCTCGCTATCGTCGAGCCATTCATTGAGCGACACTTTGAAGAAATCAAAGCCTGCTTCCCAGGACGATCCGCCGATTGGGTTTCAAGAGAGCACAGGCGTCGATTTCCTCAATGGTTCAAAGATCTAAACCTGCCAGTCGGTGATTGTACGGAGCAACTTACTTTACAAAGATTGGCAAGTGGGCCTTCAAGTATTGTCAACTCATGGCAAGGGTACGACATCAATGGCTTTACCTTGTACACGAGTACGAAGGACAAGAAAAGCGTCTCACAAAACAGTGGGATTCGTGTCGAAGCGATCGACCCAACTGGTGAAAAGAAGTTGTATTACGGGACCATAAAGGAAATATGGGAACTCGACTACGGCCTGAACATCCAGATCCCTGTGCTCCGTTGTCAATGGGTGAAAGACACAACAGGGGTTTCCGTGGACGACTATGGGCTAACGATAGTCGATCACAGTAAGATAGGCCACAAGGATGATCCTTGGGTTTTAGCAGAGCGTGTGGCTCAAGTGTTTTATGTGAAGGACCCTTTGGATGAACGGATGGATATTGTCGTGGACGGAAAACAACAGATCGTCGGCATCGACAACATCGAAGACCCCGCTGATTACAACCAGTTCGACGATGTACCATTGTTTACCGATCTTCCTATGCGAATTAAGAAGGTCGAGCGAACCATCGACGAAGCTAATATGTCGTACGTTCGATCAGATGGTATCGCAAAGATAGTTAAGCTCTAGTTCTTTTGTAACCTTCAGTTGTCCTGGTGTTCTAAATTTATCGGGATGAATGAAAGCGGCCCACATTTCGAACTGCTAAACGTTGTTTTTTTTCTACATGTTTTTATACGAAAGTTTCTTTACATAATCTTATTAATCCATTGTTATAAATAATTTACTACATATTTAGGATGTATTTTGAAAATATTGTGTGTAATAAAAAAATTTAGTTGTACCAATGAAGTTTAGTAATATGGGAAAAAAAAGTTTAACCAAAAGGCAAAATTATTTTCGCATGCGGGCCCTTAAGATGGCCGCATGGAAAGAACATTATCACATGCGGGCGGCTTTACCGGCCGCATGGAAAAATGATCTTTCCATGCGGCTGTCTAAGAAGACCGCATGGAAAAATTATCTTTCCATGCGGTCCGCTAAGACAGCCGCATGGAAAGATCATTTTTCCATGCGGCCGGTAAAGCCGCCCGCATGCGATGATCTGGGCCTATATATGGGGGAGCGCGGGATGGGGAAATTTTCTAAGTCCTAGCGCGCCGAACACTGCCGCCAGGCTGCCAAATCTCGTCGCCGCCGTCGAACCCTAGCGGGCGCCTGTCGCATCCACGCCACCGACGCCGTCGCCCTCGTCGCCGGCCTCCTCTCCTCCCCCCTAGCCGCCGTCTCGTCCTTCCCCCTCGCCACCGCCGGCTCCTGCCTCCGGCTCCGACTCCACGCGCACCGCGGCCGCCGCCGGTCGCATCCACGCCGCCGACGCCGTCGCCCTCGTCGACGCCGGCCTCCTCTCCTTCCCCCTAGCCGCCGTCTCCTCCTTCCCCCTCGCCGCCGCCGGCTCCGGCCTCCTCCTCTTCCTCCACGCGCACCGCGGCCGCCGCCGAACCCTAGCCGCCGCCGGTAACTCCTTTTTTTTTTGTGATGTACCATTTTTTGCAATGTGATATATATATGTATATGTATATGTATGTGTGAAATGTGATAACTGTGAATTTTTTGCAATGTGAAATGTATATATGAAATGTGATTTTTTTTTCAATGTGAATTTTTTGCAATGTGATATATATATATGTATATGTATACATATAATTAGTACTTATTAACTGTGTTTAGCCTTTAATTACCTAAAACTATATGTATCTAACGAGCATTTTATTAGTTAAGATTTCTTATTATGTTAATACACCATAAAACAGAGTTACTACCTCAGTTTTAAAATAATTATAATTTTAGATTGTTTAGCATATATTAATATTTGAGAAGAAAAACTATGATGTCCCTCGTTAAATAATGTATAGGTCAGTGTGAGAGGATGGTTAAGAATAAACAAGGAAAAAATTTAAATGAGAGATGATTGATGATATAATTAGTACTATAGAGTATGAACTATTTTAAAACAAAATTTGAATCTAAAAATATAATTATATAGTTGAGACGGAGATAGTAATTAAAAATTATAAAGATGATATAAAGAAGATAGGACTCATCATGGATCATAGTTTGTCGCATCACATTTTTGTTAGGTATATGTTTAGTTTATTATCGTAGATATAAATTGTCTCATTTTATTAATAACATATATCTCACATATCATAAAATCAGTTTTCTTACCAACTTTAATTACCATATTTTGTAGCATAATTTGTTCATCATATTTTTATGGCTATCTTCATTTACCGAACTTTTTCAGTTATGATAAAAGTATGACGGACAACTAAACACACCTTAATTAAGTCTCTCTTGCAATGCATCTACTGGTGCAGCTTGAGCTATGTAGGCAGCTGTAGTGATACACGGATCTTGGGCATGATATGGTGGTGTGATTGAGAGGGAGAGAGATTGCAATGAAAAGTGTCGTGTATATAATGTTAGGCTCAGTTGATAACCCTAGACTCGAAAGGCGCCATAGCCAGCTTTGAATTTTAAAACTTAATTACTAATAAATGGTTGTTTAATAATATGTTCCCTACAGAATTTGAGAAAAAAAAGACACGATAGTACGGCTCCTTAGTTTACGAAATAATATAACGTCGTCGTTGAGTGAGAGTGCGAAAACGACACGATAAATGCACGAAAATACCAAAGATCTTTAAAAACGTACGATCTACTGATGGCAACCTCTGTGACTGAGTTATACTCCTATGTCTTTTTGCAAAATTTTTTTAAAAAAGTAGTAACATATTTACTTATAGTTATATGAGAAATCATATTCGGGTTTGTGTACTCATTTGTTTTTACGTCAATGTGAAAGATGTCGAACGACAAGGTTCCATCGAATGCCCCAGTAGCGCCTGAAGAAGGCAAAGCTCCTCAGATTTCCGGTAGCAACAAGGAGGCTGACGCTTCTAGTGAAGAAACGTGGCGAACACCAAGTGACCCGATGGAAGTAATACAAGTCGCTCCTCGCGATGATGATCCGGACTACATACCTATGGAACAGGCCGTAAGTGTTGAACATCGTTAGCCATATATTAATTCGTACGTAAATACCAAATCTGCCTAATGATATAGAGAGTGACTTATGTTCTGCAGATGGAAGTCCGACGCCGCTCGAAACGTAAGGCCGGGAGGACTCGCAGATCGGAAGAAGTTGAAATGGACACTGCTACATCTGCCCCGGATCGTACGGATACATCTGCGAGTGCAGGCGGGAGTGGGAAAAGAAGACGTGGTGAGAGAAGCAAGAACAAATTACCAAAGGAAACATACAACGTGATTGCTGTCGATCAGGATGGGAAGCCCGTCGAGCCATCGATTGTGAGGTCCAGGTTCAGCAACACCTGTGGCACTCTAGTCAGGACACGTTGTCCAATCAATGTTAAGTTATGGGAAAAGGTGGACGAGAACATCAAGACACTGCTCTGGAATGATTTGCAGAGGTATTTCGTGTACCCTCCTGGATCGGAGGTCATAGGCAGAGAGTACGCACTTAAAAAGATGGGAGATCGATGGCGACAGTGGAAGTCCGATCTAAATCGGGATTACGTCCAGAAGAATCGCCCCCCGTTCAATGACTATGGACATATATCGCAGGCTGACTGGGATACGTTCGTTGCGGATCGTACCACAGCTGAAGCGTTGGCGTTGAGGAAAAAAATGTCAGATCTGGCGAAGAAGAACAAATATCCCCATCGATTGGGTTCGAGTGGATACGCTGGGCACGTCGATCGATGGCGAGAAACCGAGCAAAAGTTTGCAGCCGCTGGCAAGCCTTTGCTCGTAGACCCCATGGTGGAACGAAGCAAGAATTGGGTGTGGGCGCGCAGCACAGGTCAGGTCTCGGAGGAGGGAGATATACTATTCGAGACTCCTGACATAGAACAGATCACTGAAAATTTGCAGAAGATCGCCGAGAAAGAAAGATCAGGACAGTTCGTCCCACGGAGGGAGAATGACCAACTTACTGCAGCCTTGGGGACCGCCGAACACTCTGGACGTGTAAGGGGTTTGTCGTCAAAGACGAGTTGGAGGTTAGGGTTCCCACAGGACACATCAAGCTATAAGAAGAGAGACAAATACAAAGAACAACTATCGGACAAAATCTATGCGCAAGTGAAGGAACACTTCTATTCGTTGGCAGCTGAAAACCCCACGGCCTTTCCAAGGCTATTCCCTGATAGCCAGCAAACCATCCAATCTCCACAGCCAACAACTCAAGTACGTAGCAGTGCAGGCTCAGTGGACACAACTCCTTGCGCTGTGGATGGTATAACCGAACCAACTCCGTGCTCACTCGTAGTACCTATCGGCCGCGCTGGAAAGACTAAAGAGGTTGCAACGGGTTTAGCGATACCCGGCCGGCAATTCCACAACACGGCAATCCCTGAGGATTATGCAAGGGTACAAGTCGCTAAGGTACATAGCGAGCACACTTCTATGGAACTAGACATCCCTGCACCGGAGGGGATTGAACTTCTCGGCGATGCAGTAAATCAGTTTATATTGTGGCATCGTCGAGACATAATCCTGACAGCTGCCGCTCCAGCACCAACATCTTTAACTCCAACCTCAAAACAAGCAAAGACAGCTGCCGCTCCAGCACCACCGTCGCCTCCTGGACCACCTTCCCCTCCAGATCCAGCGTCGCCACCATCGATTAGGTCCCCGCCTCGCCTACCTACTCCACCGCCCTCCCCAGCTCAAGAGGCAGCTCCTCCAGCTCCCCCCTCTCCGCGAACAATTCAACCCTCTCCGCCCACACCCCAATCTGCTCCGGTGGAACAACTGCCCATACCTGAAGGAACTAAATCCGGACCGAGGTCTAATCCCTTGGAACCTCGTCGTCTAATTCCAAAGTTGATATCAACATACGACCCAAAGGAGATTGACAAGGATAAGGAGAAGTTCATGTTTTCAGCTTTCAGGAATTCTGATAAGTCAAAAGAACTAGCGCATGTCATGTCAGACAGTCAGAAGTCAGTACTACGAGCCCAAGATGAAGTCCAATCTTGGGTATCTGCAGATGTGCCTGAAAATTATGAATATGGCAAGCCATTTTTACCAACTTATCTTCTTAACAAACTACCCTGGGAAATGAGGGTAATGCATGAATGGTACATCAAGGCTGCTAGGAAGGGTCTCGGTTTCATAAGCGTCGCCGTCCCGGAAGGCGCTTTCATGAGTGGTCCTAATGGGATATTCTTTATCTCTTTCCGGGACCTATACGCCATCTACAAGCTAGACAAAATGGATGTGAATCTCCTTGCCGCGTTCTGCCTGTAAGTCTGAACTCTTATATGTTACACGTATCATTCCAAACAAAAAAACCATATCTCATTACTTCATTTACATTGTATAGGATGCAATTTCACGAAGCTGACAGAACTGGATCATCGGTTGGCTACGTCGATCCAACAAGGATATGCAAAACGCAACACACCGTACAGATGAGAGCCGACTGCCCGGAATTGGTTGACAAGACCCCTCCAGAAAAGGAAGAATATATCAAGCAATTACACAAGACCAAGAAGCTGGAGGTAGCAACATACTTGGCAATAGCAATGTTGGCGCACGCCGACAAAAATGTCGTGATGGTCCCCTACGCGTTCAGGTAAGCGTTCTCTTCTGTGTTAAATTAATTTATCATTTTTTAAATTCTCTATCTCTAATTTGTCTTTCTTAATTGCAGCGACCACTACATACTATTCCTCGTATATCCAAAAGACCAATTGATTGTATCGTTGGACCCCGCACACTATGACAAGGAGACGTTTATGGAATTCCTAACTATTTTGAATTTGTAAGTGATACACATTTCAATAGACATTTTTTTTGACTTCTAGTTTTCTTAGTACTGGAGAAACAATTGTTTTGTTCTAACAGAGCACATAAGTACTACCGCAAAAGAGGTGGACCAGTACATGATCCGGCCAAGAAGAAGTTATCCGTCAAGACTGGCTGGCCGGTACGAACATATATATGCCAATACAACAAACTATCGTACATTAGTTCCTGAATTATGTCTAATGATTGGTCCCTCGTAATTATATCGCAGTGTTACAAACAACCAGCGGGAACCAACTTGTGCGGATATTACGTGTGCGAGATGCTCAGAGTCAACGGGAGGTACCGAACAACCAGTGACCAAGTACGTCAGCATTTCTTTCTTTACAAAGAAACCCAACTACAACACATATTTCACTTAGTAACCTTTTGTTGACTTTGCTGTGCACAGATCCCGAAAATCCCTTATGTTGCACAACGATTCGACGACAGGACTATCTGGAACGTGTGCGCTGACCTCTGCCGATTCATCCGTCGTGATGTCTGCAACGCAAGAGGTCTCTTCTACGACAACCAGAGTGAACTCGCATTGGAAGACAAATTTCAACCTCTCAGAGAATGGGAGAAAGAACAAATGCAATGAGATGTACACTAATTATATATGTGATGAAACAGTTGTGATATTTGTAATATATGCTTCGTATGTAAACAACGTTTCAATTTATGGTTATGTATTTGATATTTCTTACAGTAATATCATCAATCCGACTATCTCATATGCGTCTATTCGAAAATACGATAATAAATCATACGAAATATAATATCAAATACGATAGAGTATTAATTTTGCTGTTGGAAAATTTGTTTTTCCAAACGGTCCACTTAATTGGACCGCATGCGAAAATCTATCTTCGCATGCGGCTGCTTATATCGGCCGCATGCGAAGATCGGTTTTCGCATGCGGCCGTCATAACTGACCGCATGCGAAGATCGATCTTCGCATGCGGCTGGCTCCGGCCGCATGCGCAAATGGTGATCTTCACAGACCTTTTCGCGCATGCGGCCCGGCCAACCGCATGCGAAGATCGAATCCGCCCGTCTGCAAAAATCCTTTCTGTAGTAGTGTAATATTTGCGCAGAATTGATTTAAATCTACCCCTGTGTCAATCCTACCAGGAATTTGTCCTAGCCAGGAAGATTTGGATGTTTGTTTTTGAAATAATAATAGATATGAGAGTTATGTTGATGGTAGATGAAAAACAAAAATGCCAATATTAGATTGCTCTAGTTTGCTGGCTCGTCTAGAAGGAACGTAATGTGCATATTTTCAATTAGGTCTCCAAACATGCAGGGATGGTTTTCACAAAGATTAATGAGGAAATCGAGGTGTGGCGAGAGTCTGGACTGTAAATCTGTAATAAAGTTTATAGTTTCAATAGGCGTCCGGTTTGACAGGTTTCTCATTATTTTTTTATGTAAATTCTCCTTCAAATCCATCTAGCCGGCCTTTTCTTTTGGCCAGCCCGGCAAAAGATATTGGATTGGGGAATCGTATGGGCGTTGCTCCATTATCCGTACCATGTTGCTCGGGATGAATATTAGATATATTGGTGTCCCCATTTTAATATTAGTTGATATAGAAGCTTAACAATATTGATGTGTAATGCTCCATTAATTTGGATCCATAAGCTGTCTGATATATGAGATGCTCTTTTTCCTTAACAAAGATCACACAACTTCTGCAAACATTTTTCTCCGCTTTCTCCACTCCTAGGTTTTATGAAACAAAACAAAGTTTCATCTCATTGCCATTGAGATGTTTTAACCATGGGATTAGCTAATACCAGTATTACTATGCTAAAAACTATAAACATATTTTAGCATCACAGTTAATTACAATATGCATTCCATGCTAAACAATCTTGGATGATACATGAGTATTGTTTAATCAATAGTGATAGAGAAATTGTTCATGAATATTATGGCTACCTGCAACAAAAAGCCCCTCCCCTCCTTAGAAAGGTATCAAGCAGTAACATTAATCTTATATACTCTAGTAGTAAACAATTATAACTACTCGTTTTTATAGATACCACTAGTCAAATTGTCGAAGAATAGTTTATGAGAATTCTAAAACCCACTTCATTAAGAATATGATGAGTTTTAAAGAGTTACGTGATAATATCTTCAAAGATGAATTTTGGTTATATCCCTCACTTTGCCATGCTAAATATTAGTTATAGGTAATTGTTTGGTCACTATCACAACTAGGAGGAGTGGCGAAGCCATGTAGATGATAGTGAGGTCAGCTGGTCCTACAACTTTTCAAAAATACTCATATGAGTCTATATTTTTACATGTAAATCTATTAAACTTTATAAAAATGATCCCAATAAAATATAACCAATGTTATTCGATTTCAGAGGATAAAATTTTTAGCTTCGCCATTGACTGGAGTATAACATAGCATAGCATGTTATTTCCTATGTGTCATAGACCCAGTTATTTGCCAAACCATGTCGTCTAGCTAGCAAATTGTTAGCTACAATTTGATAATGTATATATATTATCCAACACATTAATATAGTATTATTATATAATATATCTTTATTATTGAGGGTATTAGAGTCATTTCGCATATCTCATATATGTCAAGGGTATTAGAGTATTTTCGCATTTGTCATAGGACAAGATATATTTCCTTTAACCCTAATTGAGTGAAAAAAAGATTCAATCCCCCGTTTCTCTCATCCCCCAGATCTGACGATGGCCGAGGTCACCGGCAGCCACTCCTCCCAGCCGGCGGCGGCGGCGGAGACCTTGCCCGACGACGTCCTCGCCGAGATCCTCCTCCGCCTCCCGCCCCACCCTTCCTTCCTCTCCGAGGCGTCCCTCGTCTCCAAGCGCTGGCTCGGCCACACCCACAACCCTAGCTTCCTCCGCCGCTTCCGCGAGTTCCACCACACCGCCCCCGTGCTCGGCTTCTTCCTCAACTCCTCGCATGGCGCCCTCTTCTTCCCCACCGAGGCGCCACCCGGCCGCATAGCCGACCAGGTCGCCTCCCTCCGCAGGAACTCGGGCGATGGCATGTGGTGGCTCGTCGGCTGCCGCCACGGCCGCGTCCTCCTCCGCAGCAGCGACTGGGCCGAGCTGCTCGTCTGGGACCCCATGACCGCGGAGCTCGTCTGCTTCTCCGCCCCCATCCAGATGCTGGAAGCCGACGCCGACCTCGACGCCGCCGTGTTCTGCGCTGCCTCCGGCGGCGACGACGACGATGACCGCCGCTCGGGCGCCTTCCAAGTGGCCGTCGTGTTCGTCAGCGGCGACCACGTGTTCGGGTGCGTGTTCTCCTCGGTGAGCGGCGCGTGGGGCGATGTTATCTCGACGCCGGTGACTTTACCGCTGTTGATGATCTACGACGAGCCCGCTGCCCTTGCTGGGGAAGCCCTGTATTGGATTGTTAATGGGAGCAGCTTACTTGAGTTCAATTTCGGCAGCCAAAGTCTAGCTCTGATTTCGCGGCCATCGGATATGCCCGCAACCCACAGGTGGAACATCCGTCCTGTGAGTTTGGAAGACGATTTGCTTGGCCTTGCCTTTTTCCATGATTTCTGCCTGCATCTGTGGGTGCGGGAGGTTGCCGATGATGGTGCGCCGAACTGGGTTCCACGCAAGGCCGTTGAGATGGACAAGCTCCTTTCGCTGCCAGTGGCGACGGAGGACAGTCGTCGCCGTATGGTGCCTGCTTGGATATGTGGGTTCTCTGGGGATGGAAATGTGGCGTTTATAGGGACCCCTGCTGGCATTTTCTTGGTTGAGCTTGACACATTGAAGTTCAAGAAGGTGTCTGATGACTCCGTACTCATCAAGACTGTTCACCCCTACGAGAGCTTTTATTATGTTCCAAATGGTATAAGCAACTATCCTTTTGTCCTTTGCTGTCAAGTAGTTTTTAATAATGAAAAGTCTTACAATGTTTTCTCTGTTGGTGCTGAACTCGATACTACGTGGTACATATTTTATTCCAGTTTAGGAGCGCTAGCAATATCAAATAGAGCAACACATGCCAAGTCACTTTTATTTTATGTTTTGTTGAGCTGATGTTCAGTAGTCATCGTTAACACTAAGGTTGACAGTGGGTTAATGGGATAGCTACTTGTGCGATTTCAATAATACCTCATGTATTGTTTGCGGATACCTTTTTCACTTAGTGCCACATTATGTGTAAGCAAATATATGGCAAGTATTGATTTGTGTCTCTACTACTAAAATTTATGCTAGTTTTTAAAATACCTTTTCCACTTAATGCCACATTTATGTGTAAGCAAAAGTACGACAAGTATTGATTGGTATCTGTTCTACTTATATTTATAGTAGTAATGAACTAGTTTGATTTCTTTACGATGAGCTCATTCTATAAAGATCCCACTGAAAGTTAAAATTTAACTTTTCTTGTGGTTGTTAATAAAAAAATGGTTCTGACAGTTTGATTAAGACGGCTGGGAAAAAGGGAGATAGCATGTGCCTGTTTTGCCAGGGTTTTGAAAAGCTGAAAACTTATTCATTAAGCGCCCCTTACCTCATTGCGTTTGGAACGTTGTTAATTGTACTTTTGATGTGGTCCAGTTCTTAGTGGTTTATCATCTTTTTGGACCCTGGCTAAACAAGTCTAACAAGAAACTTTGGTCACTCATTTTGATTAGAATTGCTTTTGTATGCTGGTATTTATTGAAAGCTAGAAATGCAGCCTGTTTCAAAGCTAATTGTCTAAAGATCCTACAGATATAATATATTTTGTTTGCTTTTGGATGTTATCTTGGGCTCTAATGCAGAAAAAGGACGAAAACATGAGACTGCTATAGTGGGGGACCAAGTTGCTGAGGCAGGTGGCAAGTGAGATCTTCCACGTCAAGTGCAGATGGAGACTGTGCTCAGGACAGTTGGAAGGATGAACACAAAGGAGGATGTCACTATATGTTGGGAGATTTCACCAGGTCTTTGCTGGTTTTAAACTCTGTTTAGCTGATCATCAATTTCTGGATGCTATTTGCTGGTACATGTTGGTTGCAGTCTCGTGCTTTGAAACTCAACTTTTGTTGTAAACCAGCGGGTTGGTATACATGGTGGGATGGCATCATGTGAACAACCTGACTGATGCTTGACCTGTTTGCTGCTGGAAGGTGATGTGGGCATTATGAACTTTGTAGCTCGATTTCCTTCAGTGGTTGTTTGGGAGAAAAATAAAAAACAGGTTTTCTTAAAACAAGTTTTAATTTGATTTTTTCCTAATAATCACTTTTAGGTTGTTTGTCTGTTATGGTTCATTTATCTAGCATCATGTTTGGGTGGAAATACTGAAAATGAGTTTTGTGATAAATGTATATGACACTTTTGCTGGCGGCTGTGTCAATATGTTTCGTGCTATGCACCATCGCCTGTGGAAGACTAGCGATGTGTTGATTGAGAACAGCACTACTTTTCGTAAAATTGTTGTGTAGTTTTTGATTAAACATGATTTCCTGGTTTTGTTGAAACCCAGTTTTCCTTACCGGTTACTTGCACAAAATAAATTATTTAAAATGTGATTAAGGTAAAGCAGTTTTAATAAAATATGAGATCCAGACTCTTGATATATCAATGGCCTATGAGTTGCATATTCTTTGTTAAGCTTTCATAATTTTTTAGGAAAAATCATGTATGCTGTCTAGTCATCCAAACAGGTGATTTTCGTTGTACTAGCTTTGTTTTGCTTTAGTCCATAATTAAGGAAAGTACAATTATTGATGTCTATTGTCTATTTTTTCCTTGTATGTCCTGTACTTGTGATAATGAAATTAAGAAAAAAAACTAATGGGGGACTCTTACGGAATGTGATTGCATATGTTTTATGAATGTACTTAAAACACATTCTGTTGAGCTAAATCCATTATATTTGCTTTTGGATTAAACATTGGGCTATTTTGCAGAAATCAAGTAGCAAGTGAGATCTACGATGCAAAACATGGCTGGAGGTTTGGAACTGGAATGCTGGAGTGAATTTTGGCCGTCCTGGTGGTTTGACAAACAAAATGGAGGAGATGAAGTCCTGTGATGCTTTAGTACCATCAGAAGTTTTAGTTGTGTATGACAGATGTTCTCATTAGCTGTGAAAACTTGTATAGGTTAACCTGGACTTCATGTGGTGTGTTGTGTTTTAGTAGCATCACACTCAAATGGGATGGCATCTAAGAAGAGATTTCGTGGTGCCCACTTTTGGTAGAGCAAAAGTGTCTTTATGACACACTGTAATGGTATAGCAGGAAGCGTCTATGTCACAAGTGGTAGAGCAACACAACCACCCGGGATATGGATAGTTAAACCTGTGAACTAAAAATTGTGGCATGGTAACTATCTGATGGAAAGACTAGATAAACCATATGTTTTCTAACTGAGAAATTATAGTTGTTGACAATGACAATGACTATACATATTCTTGAGATTGTTGAATAGCCGAGTACTTTGGTACCCTATCATTTACTCATTAAGGTCTCCTTTAACCCTGTTATCTTCTATATAGATGTGTTAATTCATCAAAGCTTGTAGATTATTGATGCATACGTCTCATTGCTTGCTGTTAGATCATTAACCATTACCCATGCTTGCAATCTTCTAGGTTCTATACCAAACCATAGAAATGAAAGGCGACTTACCGCAATATGGAGCTCAGAGCAACCATGTTGTCACAAACGTGGGCTGGGCTGGGATGCAACAAAAGCCGTGGGCCTGCTAGGTCCAAAGGGCCCAGCCTGCAGGTGACAACAAGGAATAAGTCCATCTTGACTCTCTTGTCCAATCTAATTCGTGTCCTTCAACCACAATACTTGATATCTTCGGCACCTAACTATTAAAACTAGTGCAAAATTACTCCCTCAATGGTTTTGAGGGTGGTTTTGGGTAACGTAGCTTGTTGACCTAGTACAACCGAGTCAGTGTGTGGCCCACACATCATCCATCCTCTCTTCTCCATCTCATATCTTCTAGCTTCGGCAACGCCAGCAGTGGGCAGCGCAGTGCCCGAGCGGCAGGAGGTTGAGGACAAGGTGGCAACTGGTGGCAGCTAGTGCGACGGTGGCGGGGGGCATGAGGAAGCTGTATGGCCCCATGTTTCTTGGCGGCGGCAGAAGGTTGAGGAGAGGGCGAAGGTAGGCGGCATCAAGGCGACAACAACGGAGGAGCTCGAGCGGGCTGGGGGGCGACGGCCCTCGCCGAGGTCCCTGTGTACTCGTTGGTGTAGAGCGACATCGTGAAGACGGACGCGGTCTCTACACGGTGCCGCCCGTGCAACAAGCTACAAGAGATTTTATGCTAGGTGACGTTTTATTTACGTCATGAAAATGAAAGTTTTCATCACGTTTCAAAATTTGTGACGTTCACGTGATGAAAATTCGTTCATCATCTATCATGCGTCTCTATTCATGTTTTGTGACGAAAACGTATTTTTTCGTCATTGATCTAGTGACGATTCTTCTTTCGTCATTGACTTTATGACAATTATTTTTGTCATTAAATAGCCCATAAAACATCACAAAATATTTGTGGTCTATCAAGGTCTATGTAGGGAGCAAGCTGTTAATGGGCTAAGCCCAATTACAAGCCCAATTAGATTTAGGCTTGGCCCTAGTTTACTCAATATTTTCAGCCCAACTTATATTATATCCATTTGCACATCAAATAAAGAGTTGGTCAGGCCCATTTCAAAGCCCATATAAGCCCAAGCATTCTATTTTCAGCCCAATCACTTTTGTATCAATTTACAAGTGGGCTAAGCCCACTTCAGAGGACTGTATAGGCCCAACAATTGTACCCAGTGACAACTCATACATCACAAAGGTTATAGCACTGTCAACATCCCACAACACAAAGCTTTATAATCAAATCTGACCACATGTCCAAATACTGTCAGGTTCTCTAACCAATACAAGCATCACTGGTTCACTGACCAAAACCTGTTAAGTTACACAGTACATTGACAATATCGTAGATAGCAAAATAATCACGTTCAATACATCACTTCGGTATGAGTTTTGGAAGACATTGTATTGCAGGCCACTAATGGACTAACAGCGCACTTTAAAAGATAGAAATAGTGAGACCTGCTCTAACAAGGATAGTATAATCACTTTTCCTTTTGAAAAAACTGAAAAAAGAACTCATGACAATTGGAAAAAAACTAATAACAAACCAACATTATCATAAAATTATAGTCTTATTTGTAGTCTCATACATCTAAGACTTAAATGAAAGGATTATCTTTTCGTTTTAACATGCTAAATTAAATTGTTGACTGGAACCCAATCAACCATCTTAATGTTTATTGGTTGCATGTAGGTATATTGTTTTTTGATTTTGTTACATGAGGGATAAGTTAATTCCTTTTTGGTCTTGGTGACAAAAAGAAATTGGACTTAGACTTACTTTTGGATGGAGCGAGTAGACAAGAAATATTTAAATTTTTCTACTCTAAAAGGGTGAGTGGTAAAGGATTTACTACTTTATGAGAAGAGATGTTGTGAGAGGGACTAAACTTGTTTAGGGTGGAGTGGCAAAAAGTTAACTATAGACAAGCATCAGGTGAAAAACTCGTGTGACACTCGTGCCTTTGCTTTAGAGCCAGGGTCCCTAAACCCGATTGGAGAAATCGTTGTATTATGTAAACAAGACAATTATATTAATACTAGCTTAGAGCAAGTACAATAAATTAATAATGGGCGGTAGGAGTTCTACGTGGGTTTTTTTTATGAGCTAGAGGAGACATGGCATGAGCGGGCGACTACATGCTTAGCCCGAGGATGTGGGGCCCGCCTGTAGCGATGCACCTACGTTGCTAGACATCGCCTACGTCAATGCGTCCAGTCCACCGGGCCGTTGCCACTGTTGCCCACATCTATGTCCGCCGTCATCGTCTTCGTCCGCTGTGATCGTCGCCATCACATGTGTCTACCGGACTGTCGCCCTCTTACTTATCCATTGTGCTCGTTGCCCTCGTCGGTTGCAGTTGCGGCCCTCGTACACCGCGGCCATGGCTCTCGCCCGCCGTGGCTGCCTACATCCGCCTTGGGCGTGGCCATGGAGGGCAAGTAGGAGAGACCAAGAGAGGACATAGCTTGGGTTGATCTTTGAGGTGTTGTGCCTATGAATCTGCTCGATGGTTGTCCGACCGCTCCACTCCCATCTTCCACCGTTCCGCGTGTAGCAGGCGAGTGAGCTCAACACCGTCGATCGCCGGAGGACGAGCTTGATTCCAACGACCTATTAGCTTTAAACCTAACCACACGGCATACATACATACATACATATATACATTTTTCATATATATATATATATATGAAAAATGTAAATATGAGCTCGGGTTCATATGTACCAAACAATCCCTGCCGCCGAGTCACGCAGGGATTCGTGCGTACATGGTTATAGTGGGGTGCGGCAGCATTGGTTAGGGAGGGAGTAGTTGGGGATTAACGGAAAGGGGAGACATACTCATGGCATATGTGCGTACACAGGAACATAACGAAATCTCCTTAATGCCCTTGATGCCGACAACACATTGCAGCGACGCTGCGAGTTGACAACGCAGCAGCTTCAACAGCGACATGATCAGGCAGGCGGAACGATGGACTGAAGACAACAGCAGCATCAGCACACAGCTCACTCGTTCGTGTGGTTGTCTCCTACTCTATCAGAACTAGGAGCTTTGTGATCGAGTAATACCTTTTATTTATCTTATATTTTTTTAAATCATGAATTAGGAACTTAACCCCTAATCATTTATATTACTATCATAAGAATTATAGTAAAAAATCAACTATGTTACTACAACAGTTATTGATCGTTACTATTTTCTAGTAGTAACATCGTTATGAAATTATAGTAACAAAGACATATTACTATGAAACTTATAGGTTGTTACTATACACTTTTGATAGTAACATCGACATAGAATAGCAATAACACCAAACATATGACAATGATGTTTTTATAGTACTATTGCTTTGTATAGAACTGACGGAGCGTGAGGCTCCTCACCGGGAGACCGCGCGGGCCCCCCTTTGCCGGTTCGGCCGGGGGCGCTAAGTGAGGTTCTTCGTCCTCGATCTGAGGAACGTCAGCGAGAGAGGAAACGCACAAGACGCGGGCGACGTAGACAGGTTCGGGCCGCTGAGAAGCGTAACACCCTACTCCTGTGTTCTGGTGGATCTGGGGGTCTCCAACAATACAAAGAGAGTTCCGTCCCTCGAGCGTATTCGCTGGCCGCCTCCCTCTTTCCTAGGCCTGGGCCTCCTTTTATCTGATCAGGGGTCACCACATGGGCCTCTAGCTGCCTAAGAAAGGAAACATTCTTTTTACAATGAGGGCTAGTCTACAGCCGGAAGTGACCTCTGACAGGCATGGTACACGCCTTCTGCCCCGCTCGCCAGCTCTCCCGGTGGACGCCCGTTTCAACCTTCATTCAATGGCCCGCGACTTCCTTGCCACGCCTGCGCTGAAGTCTGGATTGGATCTGACCGGGACTGACATACCAACTCCAGGAGTTAGCACGCCGGCTCCGGCTAGGGACGAGAGCTAGGAGGCTCTCATCATTCTGACGGGACGGGGCGAGGCGTGCCATCGGCCACCTGTCGCCACCTAACCCGCGATCTGACCGGTCTGTGACCGGTCACGGACCGGATATGCGTGCGCTGCGCCGCATTAAATGCGGCGTGGTGCGCTCGTCTGATCCGCTATAAATGCGGTTAGGTGAGCCCTGCTGTGCTCACCTAACCCGCACACGTGGCGCCAAAATCACAGGGGGTCGGGGCGCCCCAGCCCTCGGGGCCGAAATGGGAGCGGCCCGACCCCTCGGGGAGACAGAGGGAGGGTGGCCACGTCACCCTCGGGCCCGACCCCCCCGTGGGGGTCGGGACACGTGGGTGACCGCGGCTACCCAAGCCTCTAGTCATGATACCCCCGGTCCCATGTCACCGACAGTAGCCCCCGGCGTTACGCCAGGGCGACCGCCCCCCTCGAGGGAAGCGCTCGGGCGTGACGCCACTCCTTAGGCCCGGTGACGAGTGGGGCCGGTCCCTACAGACGGACAGGAACCCAACGGTCGCGAATCGCGCGCATCGGCAAGAGAAAACCGACCGACAATAATGAGCGGCCTCTTCAAGACCGCTACATTACTCGAGCAGCGCGGGAATCGGGACGTGCCGGTTCGTTTCGCCTGGGGATATGATGATGGCGTTTTTCACGGTCGGCGAGCGCAGTTAATGCGCGCACAATCTGCCCCATCTCAACCGCCGCAGCCGCACGTCTGCCGCGTGCGCCGCAAACGGGCGAGTGGGGTTAGTGGAGGCGTGGGCGCGAGAAACGAGGGGGCGAGGTAGCGGGTGCAGGAAGCGAGGAGCCGGGCATAGCGTTGGCAAGGGTATAAAGACGCCGAGGAAGGGATTCGTTTCCTTCCTCTCTCCACTTTTCCCCTTGCCTTCGCCACTCGTGCCCTAACTCTTCGTTTCTTGTGCCCTACTCTTGCCGCACGCGCTCGCTCTCAAGCTCCTTCTCCGCCGGCACCATGGCACAGGGCTCCGCACCGCTCGACGGTAGCGTGCTGCCGCCTTCCCGCATCACGAGTGAGTGGCAGGCCGGGCTGCCGCGCCGATTCATGCCGGAATCTACCACCGGCCGGGAGGTGGTCACGCTGGGCGAGGGACGCCCGGCGCCAGACTACCCGGGGCGGTCCGTCTTCTTCCTCTCTTTCGCAATGGCGGGGCTGGTCCCGCCATTCTCTACTTTCTTCATGGATATTCTAGAGTTTTATGATCTCCAGATGGCGCACCTCACCCCCAACGCGATAATGACGTTGGCCATCTTCGCGCACCTGTGCGAGATGTTTATCGGGGTGCGCCCATCTCTCCGGCTGTTCCGGTGGTTCTTCACCGTGCAGCCGGTGTCGCCGCCGACGGCAGTCGGTGGCTGCTACTTCCAGCCGCGGGGGCAGGTGCTGAACCGCTACATTCCCTGCGTCCTGCGCAAGAAGTGGGACGACTGGAAGAGCGATTGGTTCTACACCCCCCTCGCCGACGAAGCGCGCCTCCGACTTCCGAGCCAGCCCCCGGCGCAGGCCTCCAGCTGGCGGGCGGCGGTGGATCTGGGGGACGGCTACGACACCGTTCTTGACCGCCTGGCGGGTCTGCGATCCCAGGGGCTCACGGGGGCCATGGTGTTCGGCGACTATCTTCGCCGCCGGATCGCGCCGCTCCAGCGGCGCGCCCGGGGCACCTGGGAGTACACCGGGCCCGAGGACCACGTGAGGACCCACCAGGGGCGAAAATGGGACTGGGACCCTGAGGACTTCAGGATGGTGGTCCAACGGGTGCTGAATCTCAGCTCCGTGGAGGCATCCCTCATCCCCCAAGGGGTCCTCCCCCTCTGCTGCGACCCAGAGCGCGCCAACATCCTGGCCATCATGCAGGTGGTCGGGGCGTCGGGGGAGCGGCCCCCCCGAGGCCACGATGGCGCGGGCGGGAGCCGCAGGGGGGAACAATCTACCCCGGGAGGGGGTCGTGCTTATGGGCCCCGCGACGGGGGCCCGGGGGGCAGCCGCCCCGCCGACGCCAGGGGGAAGAGGAAGCAGGGAGGTACTCCTCCCGCATCTCCTCCCCGAGGGGGCGGGGCGGTGCGTGCCAGCAGCAGGCGCCCAGAGGGTGCTGTGCCGGCGCCGCAGCCCGAGGGGGAGCGAAGGAAAAAACGGCTCCGCAAAATGGGGGAGACCGAGCCATGCCGGGGGAGCCTCATCTCGCCCCCGAGGTGGTCGTTCAGCCGACCTCCCCACAGGTTCGTTCCCGCGCCCACTGCGGCCGTATCCACACCCCAAGGCGAGTTTTTACTCACCCGTTTCTTTTTGTCTTTGGTTTTTCTTCTGCCTCAGCGAGATCCCGTCGCGCCCCCCACGCCATTACAAGTCCGGCCGGTCCGAGGCCGAGGAGACGGCGACCGCGGAGGCCCGGAGGCGGGAGGCTGACCGACGGGAAGCTGCGGACCGCCTTCGGGAAGCCGAGGAGGCTGCCCGGGAGGCCGCCCGGGTTCGCCAGGCCGAGGAGGCCGCTCAGGAGGAGGCCAGACTCCGCCGGGCCGGAGAGTCCGCCCGGGAGGCAGAGGCGGCGCGTGCACGCCGGGCAGCCTGCCAAGCCCCCGACCCGACTCCGCCCGAGGCGACGACGACCCCCGAGGCCACCCACGACGAGGCCGCGGGCGCGCCGCCCGGGCCTGACGCCCCGGGCGACGCTCGGGACGAGCCAGCTTCGGGGGACGCCCCCGAGTCCAGCACGCCGATCGGCGGGCCGAGCCGCGCGGCACCCACACCGAGGCGGCTCTCCCCTCTGCCTTCCGCTGCCCCACTGAGCGCGGAGCCCCTCCTGCAGGCCCTGGCCACCGCGAACAGCACGGTGCTGGACGGGCTAAGTGCCCAGATGGAGGCCCTGCAGGCGGAGCGGGCGGAGCTCGACGCGGCGTGGGCGCGCGTCGAGGAGGGGCGGCGCTCGGTGGAGGCCATGGTGGAGGCGGGCCGCAAGGCATACCGCCAGCACGCCACACAGCTCGAGGCCCGTCGTAGGGACCTGGCGGAGATCGCCAGGGAGGTAGAGGAGGAGCGGGAGACCGCCCTCATCGCCACCGCCGTGCTCGACGAGGCGCGGGACGACCTCCGCCTCCAATACGGGACCCGGGCGGCGGAGCTAGAGGAGAAGCTCGACGCCGCCCGGGGAGTCCTCGACGCCGCCGCTGCCCGGGAGCGGCGGGCGGCGGAGAACGAGGCGGCGTCCCGTCAGCGCGAAGAGGCCCTTGAGGCTCGCGTCACGGCGCTGGAGGAGCGCGCCCGCGCCCTGGACGCGAAGGAGGGCGCCCTGGCGGACCGCGAGGCCGCCGTCGCCACCCGGGAGGCAACGCTGGCGGCGCACGAGGCCGCCTCCGCCGAGGAGGAGTCCGCACTCCGCCTCCGCGAGGACGCGCTCACCGAGCGGGGGCGAGCTCTCGAGGAGGCCGAGGCCGCGGCGCAGCGGCTGGCGGACAGCCTGTTCCTCCGCGAGGCGGCGCGGGAGGAGCAGGCGCGCCGCAATCTGGAAGGCGCCCGCGCCGAGAGGGCCGCGCTGGACCAGCGGGCCGCTGAGCTCGAGGCGCGGGCGAAGGAGCTGGACGCGAGAGCGCACAGCGGCGGGGCGGCCGCGGGCCACGACGACCTAGCCGCCCGCCTCGCAGCCGCCGAACACACCGTCGCCGAGCTGCAGGGCGCGCTGGACTCGTCCGCCGGGGAGGTCGAGGCCCTCCGCCTGGCGTGCGAGGTGGGGCCCGGCATGCTTCGGGACGCCGTCTCGCGTCTAGACCGCGCCGGGCGGCAGGCGGGCCTCTGGGGCGGGCGGTACGCGAAGTACGCCGCCAACCAGGGGGGCCTCGCCCAGCGCCTCTCGGAGATGGCCGGGGTCCTCGAACGGCTCCCCGAGGAGCTCGAGGAGACGATCAAGTCATCCTCGAGGGACCTCGCCCGGGGGGCGGTGGAGCTCGTACTGGCGAGCTACCAGGCCAGGGACCCTGACTTCTCCCCGTGGGCAGCGCTGGAAGAGTTCCCTCCCGGAACCGAGGACGGCGCGCGCGCGCAGGTCCGGGACGCCGCCGACCACATCGTCCACAGCTTCGAGGGTACGGCCCCTCGGCTCGCGTTCGCCCTCGACTCCGAGGAGGAGGACGGCGACGACGGTGCGGACGACAGCGACGGCGAGGCCGGCGGCCCGGGTGCGTCGGAGTGAGCCCCCAAGCCCCCGCCGATCTTAAATTTTACCTTCTTCTTCCGAGGCCTTCAAGCCCCCTTCTTGTATAGACTGGTTTAATCTGCAATCAAATAAAGAGGAAATTTCTATGTCAGTCATGTTTGTTGTGCGTATAAGATGAGGATGGTTTGTGCCGCGGTCCTTCTGAGTCTTGGCTTGAGCAAGGGCTCGTGCCCAGGTCCCAGCCTCGAACGGCGCGGGTCGGGGCTAGTGCCTGGGGAGATCCGCGTGTCGAGACTGGCCAGGCCGGGAGCGCGGTGACCGAGGGTTAGGAGGACCCGATTGTGGGCCTTTGCCGATTCCCCCCCGGAGTTCACCACGCCCCGGGGCACGGCTCGGTTCTGGGCCCCGTTTGGCGGTTTTAGCCGGCCCGGGCCACCGAGGGCAGGGCCGAGCACGAGCGTACTAACTCAAGCCGAGATTCTTCAAAAGGAAGCGACGGCACAGACACGGTCCTCTGGAAATCGAAAGTGCTTTTATTGAAATACGGAAGAGAAAAAAGATAAGTATGTGCATGTGGTAGCCCCCGGCCAACCCTGCACGCCCGGGGGGGGTGCGGGGTTGGCCCGAGCCCGAGACATGACACCCGACCCCCATTAGGGGTAGAAGCGACGAAGGTGTTCGATGTTCCACGGGTTAGGCAGCTCTGTGCCGTCGCCCGTGGCCAACCGAACCGAGCCCGGCCGGGGGACGCCGATCACTCGATACGGACCCTCCCACATTGGTGAGAGCTTGCTCAGTCCAGCACGCGTTTGGACGCGGCGTAGGACGAGGTCGTCGACGCAGAGTGATCGGGCCCGGACGTGGCGCTGATGGTAGCGCCGCAGGCTCTGCTGGTAGCGCGCGGCTCGAAGGGCCGCGCGCCGCCTTCGCTCTTCCAGATAGTCGAGGTCGTCTCGGCGAAGCTGATCTTGATCAGCCTCGCAATACATGGTGGCCCGAGGGGACCTCAGGGTGAGCTCAGATGGGAGGACCGCCTCCGCGCCGTAGACGAGGAAGAAAGGCGTTTCCCCGGTTGCTCGGCTTGGCGTGGTTCGGTTCGCCCAGAGCACCGCTGGCAGCTCCTCGATCCACGAATCGCCGTGCTTCTTGAGGACGTTGAAGGTCTTGGTTTTGAGGCCCTTGAGGATTTCCGCGTTGGCGCGCTCCACCTGGCCGTTGCTTCTGGGGTGGGCGGGTGAGGCGAAGCAGAGTTTGATACCCATGTCCTCGCAGTAGTCGCCGAAGAGCTCACTAGTGAACTGGGTGCCGTTATCCGTAATGATACGGTTAGGTACCCCGAACCGAGCAGTGATGCCCCTGATGAACTTAAGGGCGGAGTGCTTATCGATCTTGATGACCGGATAAGCCTCGGGCCACTTAGTGAACTTGTCGACAGCGACATACAGATACTCGAACCCGCCCGGGGCCCGCCTGAACGGTCCCAGGATATCGAGCCCCCAGACAGCAAATGGCCACGAAAGAGGTATGGTCTGCAGGGCCTGGGCCGGCTGATGCGTTTGCTTGGCGTGGAACTGGCACGCCCTGCACCGCCGGACCAGGTCGACCGCATCGGTGAGAGCCGTCGGCCAATAGAAACCCTGGCGAAAGGCCTTGCCAACCAAGGTGCGCGAGGCGGAGTGGGCTCCGCACTCGCCTTCATGGACATCGGCGAGAAGCTCGACGCCTTGTTCCCGAGGAATGCACTTCAGGAGGACTCCGTTAGCCCCGCGCCGATAGAGGGTCCCTTCCACCAGCACGTAGCGCTTGGAGATGCGACGGACGCGTTCACTCCCTTCGCGGTCCTCGGGTAGAGTCTTATCTGCGAGATACGCCTGGATCTCAGTGATCCAAGCAATCAATCTAGGGGAGCTGGGAGCGCTCCCCTCGGGTCCCGAGGCCTGGACTCCGACGGGCCTCGGGGGCCGTTCAGGCGCGTCCGTCTCCCCTAGGGGGTCGGGTCGCGCCGACGGCTGGGCAAGCCTTTCTTCAAAGGCGCCCGGTGGGGTCTGGGCTCGCGAGGAAGCGAGCCTTGAGAGTTCGTCGGCGACCGCGTTATCCCGCCTGGGCACGTGCCGAAGCTCTATCCCGTCGAAATGGCGCTCCATACGCCGCACCTGGCGGACGTAGGCGTCCATCTGCGGGTCGGAGCACTGGTACTCCTTACGGACCTGGTTAACGACCAACTGGGAGTCGCCTAACACCAGGAGGCGGCGGATCCCCAGTCCAGCCGCCACTCTGAGTCCCGCAAGGAGTCCCTCGTACTCCGCCATATTGTTGGTCGCCCGAAAGTCGAGGCGGACCAGGTATCTGAGGACGTCTCCGCTCGGCGAGGTCAAAGTGACCCCCGCACCGGCGCCCTGAAGAGACAGGGAGCCGTCGAACTGCATCACCCAGTAGGCGGTGTGAGGCAGCTGCGAGGGGCCCGGGCTGGCCTCGGGGGCGGAGACGGGCTCGGGAGCTGGGGTCCACTCCGCTACAAAGTCGGCGAGGGCCTGGCTCTTGATCGCGTGGCGTGGTTCAAAGCGCAAATCGAATTCAGAGAGTTCGATTGCCCATCTCACCACCCGTCCAGTACCCTCTCGGTTATGCAAGATTTGGCCGAGGGGGTAAGACGTAACCACCGTGACCCGATGCGCCTGGAAATAATGGCGCAACTTCCTCGAAGCCATCAGAATAGCGTAAAGCATCTTCTGGGCCTGAGGGTATCGGGTCTTGGCGTCCCGGAGGGCCTCGCTAACGAAGTAGACGGGCCGCTGCACCTTTCGGCGGGGCCTATCCTCTTTGCCAGGGGCCGCGTCTCCAGGGCGCTCTTCGTCCGAGAGGCCGTGCGGGGCGCACTCGGCTTCTGTGCCGACGACCTCGGGGTCAGAGGGCGACAGGCGCGGCCTTCCCGCAGTGGCCCCGGGGCCATCCTGGGGGTCGGGGGCGCCTGGCACCGTCAGACAAGCAGGCGGAGGGCCAGCTCCGGCCGTCGGGGGCCTTAGGCCGCCGTTCGGCTCGGGGGCCTCTCCTCCCTGCTCTCTCCCGGGTCGAGCCGACACAGGGTGGGGGGGCGCGGAGTGAGGGTTGTCCTCGTCACGCTCCACGACCAACGCCGCGCTGACCACCTGCGGGGTTGCCGCCAGGTAGAGTAGCAACGGCTCATCTGGCTCCGGGGCGACCAGGACTGGGGGAGAACTGAGGTACGCCTTCAACTGAGTGAAGGCGCGCTCAGCCTCCTCCGTCCAGGTAAACGGCCCGGAGCGCTTGAGGAGCTTAAATAGGGGTAGCGCCTTCTCTCCCAGCCTCGATATGAACCGACTTAGGGCGGCCATGCAGCCGGTGACGCACTGCACGTCCCTAAGCTTGCTGGGGGGGCGCATCCGCTCTATAGCTCGTATCTTCTCGGGGTTGGCCTCGATGCCTCGGGCAGAGATCAAGAACCCGAGAAGTTTGCCCGCAGGCACGCCGAACACGCACTTATCGGGGTTCAGCTTTATGCGGGCGGAGCGGAGACTTTCGAAAGTTTCCGCTAAATCCGAGAGCAAGGTCTCTTGGTTGCGTGTCTTCACAACCAAGTCATCAACATAGGCCTCAACATTGCGTCCTATCTGGCTACCCAAGGAAATTCGAGTAGTACGCTGAAAAGTAGGACCTGCATTCTTTAACCCGAAAGGCATTGTCGTATAACAATAGGTTCCTATGGGGGTAATGAATGCAGTTTTCTCCTCATCCTCCCTAGCCATGCGAATCTGATGATAACCAGAGTATGCATCTAGAAAACACAAAAGGTCGCACCCCGCGGTGGAGTCGACAATCTGATCTATGCGTGGCAGGGGGTAAGGGTCCTTAGGACATGCCTTGTTGAGGTCGGTGTAGTCGATGCACATCCGAAGCTTGCCGTTCGCCTTGGGGACGACGACCGGGTTCGCCAGCCACTCCGGATGGATGACCTCACGGATGAATCCGGCCTCCAGAAGTCGCGCCACCTCCTCGCGGATGAAGGCTTGACGTTCCGGGGCCTGCCGCCGCACTTTCTGCCGGACCGGCCTTGCGCCCGGCCGCACGGCGAGACGATGCTCAATCACCTCCCTGGGGACCCCGGGCATGTCCGCCGGTCTCCAGGCGAAGACGTCGGCGTTTGCCCGCAGGAAGGAGACGAGCGCGTCTTCCTATTTGTCGTCCAAAAGACCACCGATCCGGGTGGTCTCGGACGGGCCGTCGCCCAGGGCAACCTCCTTGACCGGGACCTCGTCGCTCGTGACCATCCGCTGCCTTGGGGCGGGCGGGACGGAGGTGCTGGGCCTCTCGTCACCGTCCGCGGGCTTGGATGCCGCGGCGAGGTGGTCCGCGCGCTGCTCCATACAAGCAAGCGCGACCTTGAGGTCGCCATGGACGGTGATGGGGCCACCGGGGCCCGGCATCTTCATCTGGAGATAGGCGTAGTGGACCGCCGCCATGAACTTCACCAACGCGGGCCTCCCCAGGACCGCGTTGTAGGGCAGACTGAGGTCCGCCACATCGAAGTCCACCCGCTCCGTGCGGAAGTTGGCGGAACCACCGAAGGTGACCGGGAGGTCGATATGACCCAGCGGCCAGGTGTGCCCCGGCGTCACGCCGATGATCGGCTGGGACGGTCGGAGCACCATCCCCGGGGCCTTGATGGCATCAAAGGCTGCGGGGGAAAGGATGTTGAGGGCTGCACCCCCGTCCACGAGGACACGCCCCAACTTCACGTTGCAAACGGTGGGGGAAACCACCATCGCGATCTGTCCTCCCCGGGCAACGCACGGCGGGTGGTCGGTCTGGTCGAAGGTGAGGGCAACCTCCGACCACCGCGCCCGCCGCGTCGCCTCATGGGTAGGGGCCGCGGCCAGAAGCTCACGCTTCATGGCCTTGAGGCTCCGGCGAGAAGCGTGAGCACACGCTCCCCCATCGACGGTGGCGACGGTGGCCTCAGGCTCCTGAAACCCCAGGTCATCGTCGCCATCGTCGATGTCCTCGGCGGGGGCCTTCTGCTTGGCCTCACCTCGCCGGTTGCCGGCGGGAGCCGCCGGGGCCCTGCCCTCACGGCGCTCCTGCCTCTTCTCCTCCTCCCACTTCCTCGTCCGCTCGGCCAAACTTTTGACCGCGCGGCAGTCCGCGAGGTCGTGGAGGGAGGTGTTGTGCACGGTGCACCACTTGCCGGTCGGACGCTCCCTGCTGGGAACGCCGGCCTCCTTCTTTTTGTCGCCCGCAGGCCTCCCCTTTCGGGGGGCCCGCGAAGCGCCCTCGACGGCGAGGACATGACCCTCGTCGTCGGAACGGGCCGACCTCTTCTTCCTCCTCCTGTCCCGTCGCCCTGACCGAGCGGCGGACCCGGGGGCGGCCGGAGCTGCCACGCCAGAACCGGAGGAGTTCCAGGTCCAGGCCTCCTCCTTGCGGGCCACACGGTCCGCGAGCTCAAAAAGCTGCGCGGTGGTCTGGGGCTCCTTGGAGGCGATCTTCTCGAGCATGCGGTTGTGCCGCACGCCCCCCCTGAACGCGTAGATCACCGCGTGTGCGGGGATGCATGGTATGGTGTTGCGGACTTGACAGAACCGCTGAATGTACGAGCGAAGAGACTCATCGTCCCTTCGCTGTACCGCATGCAAGTCCGCCTCTTCGCCTGGGCGCGGATATGTGCCCTGAAAGTTCGTGGTGAACTGCTGGCACAAATCCTCCCAAGAGTGGACCGACGCAGGTGGCAAGTTCATTAGCCAACCCCGCGCCTGACCCTTCAGGGCCATGGGGAAGAAATTCGCCATGACCCTGTCGTCACCCCCCGCGGCCTCGATCCCGGTCGTGTAGATCTGGAGAAACTCGGCGGGGTTGACGCTTCCGTCGTATTTTTCGGTGATGGTGGGCCGGAACCTTGGGGGCCAACGGACGTTCCGAAGGCTCGCCACAAAGGCTCGACAGCCGGCACCGCCGACCGGGGACACGGGGGGCCGGCCCCCGTGACCGGACCGAAGTGGCGCTCCGGACGAGGAAGCGCCCTCCGTTGCGTGGGCGGCGCGACGAGCGTCGCGCCGGCGCTCGATATCGAGCCGGGCATCCGGCCCCCCACGCACATCTTCTTGGGTCGGAGGCGTTGACGAGGGAACGGCGGACGAGCGGCGTGTAACGGCCGTCGTTCGCCGCGCCCTCCGCCTCGACGACATGGAGCCGGCGGCGGCAGCGCCAGAGGCCCCGGCGGCGGAGGACCGCCCGCCGGCGCCTAGGCGCTGCTGCGCCGTCATGACCAAGTCGGCCACGTCATCCAGCCAACGTCGGGCTGGAGTCTCTGGATCGGGGACGACGGGCGGGTGACGCAGGAGCGCGCCCGCGGCCTGGAGCGCGCCCTGGGGCGTGCCGCCATCGCCGTAGACGAGGCGGCGACGCGTCCCGTCTCGCCGTCCTCCCCCGTCACCCGCGAGCGGCGAGGTCGCGGATCCTTCGACCTCCTCGAGCGCCTTCCCTCGCCCAAGACTTCGGCGAGAGGGGGACGGCGGGGTGCGAGCCCGACGGCGCGGGTTCTGCTCCCTGTCGTCACCGCTAGCGCTCGGAGAGAGGCTGTGCGCCACTGCCCGCTCGGCCATGGGGCTGAGCGAGCGAAACTTGGCACACACGAAAGATGATGAGGGCTTAGAAAGACACACGCGCCCCCTACCTGGCGCGCCAGATGACGGAGCGTGAAACTCCTCACCGGGAGACCGCGCGGGCCCCCCTTTGCCGGTTCGGCCGGGGGCGCTAAGTGAGGTTCTTCGCCCTCGATCTAAAGAATGTCAGCGAGAGAGGAAACGCGCAAGACGCGGGCGACGTAGACAGGTTCGGGCCGCTGAGAAGCGTAACACCCTACTCCTGTGTTCTGGTGGATCTGAGGGTCTCCAACAATACAAAGGGAAATCTTTCTCTCCAACGTATTCGCCGGAGTCCTCTCCTCTTTCCTAGGCCTGGGCCTCCTTTTATCTGATCAGGGGTCACCACATGGGCCTCCAGCTGCCTAAGAAAAGAAACATTCTTTTTACAATCAGGGCTAGTCTACAGCCGGAAGTGACTTCTGACAAGCATGGTGCACGCCTTCTGCCCCGCTCGCCAGCTCTCCCGGTGGACGCCCGTTTCAACCTTCATTCAATGGCCAGCGACTTCCTTGCCACGCCTGCGCTGAAGTCTGGATTGGATCTGACCGGGACTGACATACCAACTTCAGGAGTTAGCACGCCGGCTCCGGCTAGGGACGAGAGCCAGGAGGCTCTCATCATTCTGACGGGACGAGGCGAGGCGTGCCATCGGCCGCCTGTCGCCACCTAACCCGCGATCTGACCGGTCTGTGACCGGTCACACACCGCGACCGGTCACGGACCGGATATGCGTGCACTGCGCCGCATTAAATGCGGCGTGGTGCGCTCGTCTGATCCGCTATAAATGCGGTTAGGTGAGCCTTGTTGTGCTCACCTAACCCGCACACGTGGCGCCAAAATCACAGGGGGTCGGGGCGCCCCAGCCCTCGGGGCCGAAATGGGAGCGGCCCGACCCCTCGGGGAGACAGAGGGAGGGGTGGCCACGTCACCCTCGGGCCCGACCCCCCCGAGGGGGTCGGGACACGTGGGTGACCGCGGCTACCCAAGCCTCTAGTCATGATACCCCCGGTCCCATGTCACCGACAAGAACTAAAAACTTTAAAGTCCCAATCTTTTGAGAGCAATATCTCTCACGTCATATCTTGTTTTCCTAATCCGTTTGTACCATGATGTTCATAAAAGTGCTTAACGAAACTAGATCCGTCATGACTATTTTTTTTTGACGTCATTACTACAGAAAGTAGCCGTGTTACTACACATTGACCATCGCGTTACTACGTCATTCCTACGAGGCGAGAACTGAAAAGAGGTGGGCGTGGAGAGAGGTAGCAGGCGGGTTTGACTGGAGTTTGACCGACGAGAGGGCCTTTAACCAAGGTGGGAGAGGAGTTTTGGGCCCTAGGAAGAAAGAGGGAGATGAATTTTGGTCCAAAGATAAGAGGGTGTGTGTGCCTCTATATATAATCAGCAACGATAATTTACTTAATAATCTAAATCAAATGGGGATATATAAACTATAGTTAATATTTTCTGGTGCAAAATTAAAGCAAAATACGGTGTAGTTATATATGCAATGAATAAATAAGTACATACTCCAGGATGCAGGTAGCTAGCAGTGCCCTGCGAAGATTGTACGATCCATGCGTGGTGTCGGCAAGCACACAGAAGATGGCACCCTGCACTGTCAAAAACAGCGGTACTGCACCGTCTGCCCTTTTTTGCAGATAGCTGGGGAAGGGCATCGGTGGAAAAATCAGCGTCAGGTGCATACGATGTGTTCGCAATCCCATATTCCCATGTAAGGACCAAGGTGGGGTTGGTACATTTTATACACTACTAATGCCAGGTGGGCACGTGTCGGTCTTTGATCTGGGGTGCATGTGTGCTCGCGTCCAAATATATATATATATATATATATATATATATATATATATAATATTGTTTCTGTACTGTTTTTTCTTTCAGGTAGATGAGCAGACGTATAGTGGAAAACGGTTGTGTAGCCATAAATTTCTTCATCTTGGTGGTCATGGATAAGTAGCTCCTGGGAAGCGACGACCGGCGAGAACAGAGTCAGGGATTAGGAGAGAGAGAGGGGGGATAGAAGGGAGATTAAAGTAAAATTTTTTATATAGTATGGGTCAAGTAGTATAGTTCGATTGTTGTGTTTATTGGCTACAGTGTCGTCTATAGTGTAGGTGGATTAAAATTGAAGCAACTATGTACACCATTGACCTTGCTCTTAGCAGATGCTAAAATTGTCGTATCTTGTTCTTTTTTAATTACTCCAAATTAAAGTGTATAGGACACATTCTTCTTATAGGGATCAGGTGAAAACAAAACCAGTAAAGTTGAATCAATCATTCGATCGACTTGATGCACCGATTATAAAGCTGAAATATGCTGGCACCGTCATGTCCACGGTTGTAGAACATCAAGTAGTGATCGATGGTGGAAAAGAAAAGCATGTAAACAGGGATGGAATTTAATTGTGACTGCAATTATTTGTCCAACTTGTGTAATACATTTTTTTCAAAAGCAATACTTCTCTGTAGACACTTATTGAGTGTGATCTATACAGGTGTAGACATTTAATTTAGTGAATTTCATCCAAATATTTGTCCAAAAATATTTCCATTTCTTTTTGTTGAAAAATCTACTTCATGCTAAATTGTTAATACCTACTCTGCCTTTTGCTCGGGCACTATGTCCACCACCGGTAAATAATTTGTAAAAAAAAAAAATTCATATGAGACTTTCAAAACTTATAACTTGGAACCACATATAGCAGATCGGTTTTTCTGCTTTACCCAAAAACAAAAGTTGGTTACTGCAGATACAAATGACATGATTCATACTGCATGCGAACAAATGGGTGAAACACAAAAAACTTGGGGCGTTGGATTGAATATAAAATTCTCACTGAAGAACACATACAGAAAAGAGGTGAACGTACGAAGAATCCTTGTCTTGTCCCTCCATCCCTTGGAAACCCTAATCACAATTGCACCCTTTTCTTCACCTTCTGATATAGTGGAGGCATAGAGGGATGTTAGGGTTTGCGAGAGAGAGCGGCGGACTGCGCCACCCTCGTCGGTGGCCCACGAACTACACCTTCACCGGCATCCTCCCGGCGGTAGTGTGTGGTCCAATCAAGCAGAAGAACGGGAAGAGTGGAGCACATGGTCGGGTTAGCTCGGAGTTTTTGCGGTGCGTTGGTCCTGATGCTACAGTGCAGCCCATGGAGGCCCGTGAGGAGAGCCATGGAAGCCCGCAGAGGTTGAGGTTGGAGGAATTTTGGGAGATTCAGGAATTCAGACCAAGGCCTACATGTTGGAAGCCTCGACCCAAATCTAGAGGATATTATCCCAAAATTCTCCAAGTCAACGAATGAAAAGTGAATCTGGGTGAGGAAGGGATTCTCCCACTCACCTCACCTAGGGTTTCTAGCAACGGGAGAGGAGATCCGGCGATTCGGGAGCACAACTCACCGGATTTGGAGAGTTTCAGAGAGAAAGTATGACCAGAGATTGTTTGCGGAGGTGGTAATGGATCTTCGGCCTCCTTCGAATCGGCCGGAGTGGCCGGCGAACAAGCGGAGGGCGTTGGATCAGGGAGGTGGCAGTTGGTGGAATCATGATGGTCATGAGGAGGAGGAATTACACCGACAGCTGCTGGCCCAAAATTCACGGGGGATCCAAGGAAGAGATGGTTGGAGACCTAATTAGGCACGCCGGATTCAAGTGGGGGATCGTGGTCCCCGCAAAGTCAAGGATAGTGGAGCAAGAGTGACAAAGCCAATCAAGTGCTTCAAGTGTGACTGGGAGGGTCACCACCAAGCGGCCTACCCCAATCCCCCTCTCTGCTACTCCTGCCACAACATAGGTCACATCTCCGCTCACCGCCCTTTGAATTTTGAGAAGACAGGTGTGAAACTTTGTGGTTTTGGGATTCCGGGGCAAGGGTTCTACAGTTTGCATGTTGATGTTTCAGAAGCTGAAATAGCTAGAGCCCCAATGAGAGGTATTCTTACTGTGATTCATGGAGAGGCAAGTGTGCTAAGAGTTCTAACTGAGTTAAAACATTTGTTTGCTGACTTGGAGTGGGAATGGAAAGTGAAACAACTAAATGAGAAGGAATATTTGATTAATTTTCCTTCTGATGAGGTGAGGAGTAAGATCTCAACCTGTAAGAGTTTTGATTTTGAGAATTCTGCAATCAAAGCGAGTTTGGTGGAGACAGGGATGACAAAAGAAGCTATGGATGAACTGGTAGAGGTTTGGGTTAAGATCTATGGGATTCCAAGCATTGCTAGAGCGAAAGGAGCTATCAAATCTGTTATGGAGCTTTTAGGTGAATTTGAAGCCATTGAAGAAGCCAGTATGAAAAGAGAGAGCCTTGTGAGAGTGAAAGTTGCTTGCAAAAATCCAGGAAACTCCATTTTGCTATCCATGTTTACACCAACAAAGTGGGGTACCTGATAAGATGGGAACCGAAGGGGTATCAACCATATGAAAACAAACAACATCCACCTAGAGATGATGATGATAATAGAGATGACAGAGGTGATATGGAGAATGATGACATGAACCTTGATGAGAGATCCAATTATCAAACACCTGCAAGGGGGAGACCAAATCAGTCAAGTAGCTCAAGGAAAGGAAGAGATGGAGCCCAATCAGCTCCTCCACATATGTACAAGATGACACTAGGTGGTACTTGGTTGAAAACAACTAAGAAGTTAGCTTGTAAGACTAAGCTGAAAGAGAGTTTGAAAACTAGAGAGGTGACCCAAGACACACCAAATTGCAAGGCCCTAGTGATATGGGACCAGTCTATCAAAGATATGTCACTGGAACAGGAATCTCAGGAGCTAGATCTACCTTTGAGTGGACGAGCCCACACTCAGTGTGACATTCAGATGGAGGGAGAAAACAAGCTAAGTGGAGATATGTCATTTGAGAGAGATGATTTGGAGAAATGTGATATCCCATCAATGTCTGACATTGAGAGGTTGAGAGAAGAGGAGGACAAAGATGAAGCATATAGTTTCAAAGAGGTATCCCACAAAAAAGAAAGCTAGAAAGAAGGAACCTGCGGTGACATCAAGAATGAGTTTGAGACACAAAGACCTAGCAACAATACTAGTCACAAGAAGAGCAGAAATTCTCATTCAGAAAAAGAATCTGGAACACATAGGTACATCTTCTAACCTATTTGCAATTTTTCAAGCCATTTCTTCTTATGAGTTGAATGATATTGCCATTGCTACCAACATATCCTTAGGTAGTAATAAGATTGAGATACATAGAAACATAGAGACTATCAAAGCCAAAGATTTAGCTCAGGCTAAATTAGCTAAAAGAGTTGGGACCTACAAATGAAACAAAAAGAGGTGGAGGTGACTGTTGAAGTGAATGATGAGATAGAACATGAGACTAACACTAATGAGGGTGATTCTAGGGGGAGTCTCGAGCTGAAAAAGAGAGGTGGTACCAAGAAAGTAAAGAATGAATGAAAATACTCATTTGGAATGTGAGAGGTTTGGGTAATAAAGCTAGGAGGAAACAACTAAAAGAGCTGATAATTGAAAGAGATGTGGACATTATGAGTTTGCAGGAAACAAAGAAAGATAGCTTTACAGACAGAGATGTAAATTATTTTCAAGGGAATGAGAATTTGACTCGGAGCTAGAAGTTTTCGAGAGGTGCATTAGGTGGTATAATGATAGGTGTCAATATATATAAACTAGAGGTATTAGATAACCATGCAAGAGCATTTTTTCTTAGTGTAATACTTAAAGGAAAAGATGATGGATTCATTTGGGAAATTGTTTCAGTTTATGGCCCAACAGAGAAGGCCATGAAAACATCATTTCTTGAGGAATTAACTTGGCATTCTCAAAATGCTCATTGCTCATTACCCTGTGTTATAGGTGGAGATTTCAGTCTGTACAAATTTGCTAGTGAGAAATCAAATAATAATTTGGATCTTAGGCAAATGGAGTTGTTTAATGATTTCGTAGCTAAGATTGAGTTAAGAGACCTACATAGAGCTGGACCCAAGTACACTTGGACCAACAAGCAAGAGTCCCTGTCCAAGTAGTGTTAGATAGAGGGTTAGTCATACAGGATTGGGAGAGCCACTTCCCAGTTTCTAATCTTACTTTTATTCTAAGGGTAGGTTCTGACAATACACCAATGATCTTAGACACTCGGACACAAAGCCTCCAAAGCTACTTTAAGTTTGAGTTTGCATGGTTAATTAGAGAGGTTTTTAAATAAATGGTGAAGGAGAAACTGTTGGAAAGAGACAATTCCTATATTTTGGAGTACTGGAACAAGAAACTTACTTCCCTTAGGAGCTTCTTGAGAGGTTGGGGAAGAAATATAAACAAACTAAACCAACAAGAGAAAGAGTTTGAAAACACAGTTGATTCACATAGAGCAGCAAGCTGAGAGTAGAAGACTATCTGGTGAAGAATGGAATGAGAGATATGAAAAAGAAGCAGCTCTGGAACATATTTATGAAATGGAGTTGTTCTGGCATAAGAGGTGTGGTGAACAATGGCTAGTGGAGGGGGATAGAAACACCGAATACTTCCATGGCATAGCAAATGGAAGGAGGAAATGTAACATAGCTTGTCTAAAAGGATGGTAAGATGCTAAGAACACAGAAAGAGCTGTTTGACCACATAGTTGAGTTCTACAGAACCTTGTTCAGAGCTAATGAACCAACAAGTATTCACCTAACTGCTAAGATGTGGGATATGAAATACAAGCTTTCAGAGGAGGACAAAGCTCTGCTCATAAGACCTTTTAAGATTGAAGAGTTGGATAGAGTTGTGAAAGAAGCTAAACTAAACATGGCCTCTGGTCCAGATGGTTTCAATGTTCACTTCTATAGAGCTTTTTGCCCAGAAATGAGAAATGATCTTTTTGAGATGTTGCTGATGCTATATGAGGACAAGTTGGACTTGAAGAGGTTGAACTATGGAGATATATCCCTGATACCAAAGAGTTCTGACCCAACCAACATAAGACAATTCAGACCTATTTGTGTCCTAAATGACCACTTTAAATTCTTATCTAAAATCATTACTAATAGATTTGTTGAGGTAGCACAATCTGTTATTGTCCCCACTCAGACTGCTTTTGTCCTTGGGAGATTTATTCTGGAAGGTTGTGTGATCATCCATGAGGTGATGCATGAACTGAAGAAGAAGAATTTCAAAGGCATTATTTTTAAAATTGATTTTGAAAAAGCCTATGATAGAGTTAGCTGGGAGTTCCCATTTGAGGTTTTAGAGAAGAAAGGTTTTCCTGAGATTTGGATTAGGTGGATTAAAACCTATGTGATAGGAGGAAGAGTTTGCATCAACATAAATAGGGAGAGGAGTGATTTCGTTAGAACTTGTAGAGGGCTTAGACAGGGAGATCCCCTCTCTCCTCTTCTTTTCAATCTGGTGAGTGATCCATCAGAAATTTGACTCTGTTAGGGGAAGGTACTATTGGGCTGGGAATAAACAAAAGGGGAAATACCACATGATGAAATGGTTTGACCTAGCCTATCCAAAAGACTATGGGGGTCTGGGTTTCACAGAGACAAGTGTCATGAATAGAGCTTTACTAGCCAAATGGGTAATTAAGGTGGAATCCAAAGATCAGAGTTTATGTACTGAGTTGTTGAGATATAAATATCTGCAGATGGGAGTGGTTTCCCAATTTAGAGAGGAGGGAGTGTCACAATTCTGGAAGGTATGAGATGGTAACCATGTGTTCTTTTGGCTGGATACTTGGATTTACCCCTTCCCACTGAAGATTCATTTTCATGCCATGTATGAGATTTGTAACCAACAAAACATCTTGGTGGCAGAGATTTTAAAGGAAAGGTGGGATTGCCTGATGTTTAGAAGAGCTTTTGGACCAAAAGAAATAAGTGAATGGCTAGAGTTGAAAAAACTAATTGAAAATCTACAGTTGACAAATGGCCTTGATGAATTGAAGTGGGGTCTAAAAGAAAACAAAGCATACACCTCCAAATCTTTGTATAGAGCTCTAACCTTTAGAGGTGTGATAGATGTAAACATGAAAAATATTTGGGAGACCCCCTGTCCAATGAAAATAAACACTTTATTTGGCTTGCCATGAGGGATAGAATACAATCAGCTGAACAACTAAACAAGAAAGGTTGTGATGGGTCTCTCTTCTGCCAACCTTATGGTGCAATAGAATCAACTAACCATATCTTTTTTAGATGTCCCCTAGCACTTTTTGTTTGGTGCTTATGGAGAGATGCGTTGTCCTGGGGTAAGTCCCAGGTAGTTTTGATGATTTCTTTCTGTTGGTGGATATGAGATTGATTTCAAAATGCAGAGCTGTAAAAATTGTAGAATCGAATACAAGAACCAAGCCAATCAGAAGGGGGATGAATGGTTGAAACACCAAAAACCAAAATTTCTAGCAGAAATAAAAGTTACTCTCGAATTGATAAAGTCGAGCCAGTCGAACCGCCAAATCCCCACTAGTCAGACCGCAGTACACCGGCCGGTCTGACCGCCCGCACATGGCTAGTCTAACCACCGTCTTGTCTCCGGTTAGACTGCCCACCTGCCACCGGTTGGACCGCTTGCCGGTTAGGCCACATAATGAACTCCGGTCAAACCGTTGGGATCCAGAAAAGCACGTATCAACGAAACTCTTAAAAGTACATCAACTTTATTTTATCAATATGTGTCTATAAAGTGCATCTAAAGCACTTCTGTCTCAACTCACGAAGTAGGATTGAAACCTCAAAGCAAACCCTAACTTTTCTCTACCAAAAAGTCGATATCTTATAACCTCAACCCCTCATCTATTTTATACCAACAATGTGGCTGCCCCTAGCCATGAATCCAACTAGAACTAAGACTCCTAATAACATAGGAAACCTACCAAACAAGGAAAACAACATCCCCATATAACTCCACACTCCAATTTTTTCAAACTTAGACTCCAATCCAAATTTGACTCCTCTTTTCATAGGTACACAACAACACGTGTATGCCATATGAAAACCTTCACCTCCACGTGCATTGTTCTCTGGCCTGAGCATCCCACGTGATCTCCTTGACCATCTGGACCTTAACTTCTTCCAAGCCTAGTCCCGATCCATCACCGGCTATACTCCCATGGCCTCAAGAAACACCTACACGTGAACAAAAAAAACTTCGTAACAGAGTACAAGTTCGCACCAACTTAACTCACATCAGCACACAATAGTATCACATACGAATAGAAACCATCTAGAAGTCATAAACATGAAGCAATCTAGAAATTCCACGAAAACAACCCAAAACCAACTCTAACCCGGAGTCTGCCGGTCTGACCATCGGGCTACCCGGTCAGACCGCACCAACACCACTTGTTTAACCGGCGCCCACTACCCGATCTGACCGACCAACCATCACCGGTTTGACTGACGAGCACCTCTCGGTCTGACCGGCCTCCCAGTGCTGACACACCATTCACAATCCGAAAACACTTCACCGTATTTTCAACAAACATTTACCTTTTACAATTGTTCATCACATAGATTAAATCATCACATGATTCTACAAAAATGTCCTTATTAGCTGGAACTATGTGGACCTTGTGGCTAACAAGGAATGATATGGTGTTTAGAGATAAGATTGTATACTCCCCTCTAATGTTACCTTTCCAAATCATTTCTTTTCTTCTGCAGTGGAAACCTCTGGTTTGCCCTGAGGAGAGGAAGGAGATGGAGGCGTTGGTAACACACCTAAGAGGGGCGATGGTGATGCTGAGACCAAGAACAAGAGTGGGCTAAAAAATTTTCCAATCCAGTCTGGAGTCGGTTTTTATTTTGTGCTTTAGCATTGAGAGTTGATTGATGGTGATGTGTCACGCTCCAAACTAGCCCCGAACGGGAACCAGAGTAAGGCGTTCCAAATTAACCTGTAAACCTGTACCAGTCCTAGGAAACAGTGCTGGTACAACAGGAAGAAGGAATATCACAGCGACATAGGTCTCTTTATTAAGAGTAGAGATACATTCATTGTTGGAACTGTGGATAGAGCTTGAGTTCGCAACTGCATTATACAAAGGCGGAAGCAGAGACTAGCCCAAAGCCACAAGCATGACTTGGGAACTAAGCCGAAACCCTACTACAGCTCGAAGCCTGCTTGCTCCTAGAAGAACTCCTCATCAACTGGATCCATCTCCTCTTCTTTGAGAACTGGGGGAGGGGTTATTTATATAGAGCAATGGTTAGTATAGAAGTACTCAGCAAGCCAAGGGAACTTAGGTGTTTAATGCAAGCTTCAAAGAAAGGCTGGTTATTTTCGTATTCAGTTTTAGTTCAAGCTCTTAGAATCAACTAAATGAGTGCTTCTCAATGACACGGACGAGAAAGTGCGTCTCATCCGGCCAGAGTAGTGAAATGTATTTATTGATTTCATCTGCATGAGTGGCTCCCTGCCAATAGATACACAGACTTCCCCAGTCCTGCTGTTCCCGACAGCCACAAGACAAGCATTTGAAAGGACTCCCTTACACCAACAGCAGTTCACAAAGCAGTAGTCAAGCAAAACTATGCTAAGGAATCACCTCACATCCACCCATGACCGTGGGCACGACTGTTCGAACAGTTCGTTAACCTCTGCAGAGGGGGTACACTTTACCCACACGACATTACTAACCCGGGTCATCCAACCCGTGCAGAACAGCCACGTCTGGTGACTTTGAGGTTTTTACGACAAGACATTTTGAAAGCCGACTCAGGGTCACCTTATGCCAATGGGAGAGGTCCCACGAACAAACATCAGGTTAGGTCCTAGGCCATACTGTGCCAAGAAGCCCAAGGGTCCTCCTTGACACCACCTCGGTGAATTCACTTGTCCCTTGGCATCAAGATTTCCCTGGCCTAGCTAATTACTCAACCAGGGGTGTCCCATTTCACCCATGTGGTCGCACATGTTATGTTTGGATGAAATTGAACGGGAAAAACCGTACCTCCAGTACGTCTCCCGCACCGCGAATTTTGGAAACCCATTTTATTTTCAAGGCACCGACCCAGGTGTCGGGTTTTTTCAAAGATTTTGTAAACCCAAGTTTTACCTAATTGATCATTTTAAATTTGAGGAGAGCCAACGGCACTCATACCCGAGGGTACGAATACCGAGGCTTAATATAACAGGCGACAATGGAAGTTTAGGTCATTCAATAATCAAGGAGGTCAATTGCAACAAGTAGGTATGACCTGCCGGCTATGTTACAAACCACGGTCAATAAGTCAAGTGTAACCTAGAGATGCATAATTTGAAAAATGAATTACTTAATTTCAAATTATGGGCTCAATTGATCAAAGGTGACTTGCGTTGCTCGAAATCTTGAGCTTCCTCCTCAAAATCCGTGCACTACAAGTCTTCGGGCTCCGAAGCTACACGTAAAACGAGGCGACTCAACAAAATGATTAACGAAAGCCGTATTATTGACCACTAAGCGTGGGATAGATAGATCTCGATTTTTGAGGGAGTTTGGAAGTTGAATGGAGTCAATCGGACGAACGGTTAAAAAGATATGAATTTTCTACGGTTTAATGATTTTCTGTCTAAAGAAAAAGGAATTATTAAATTCCTTGGAAAAAGTAAAAGAAAGGAAGGTTGCGATTTGGACTTTTTGGCCGGGCGCAAGGCGTGGCCTAGTGCAAAGCACAAGCGTGGCTGACCGAAGCGGGCAGGCACGCGTGCAAGCGCGGCCCATGGCAGAGCGAGGCGCGTGCGGGAGTAATTGGGTCGACCGCAAGGCGTGGCCCAAAGAGTTGGCGCGAGCGTAGCCGAGCGAATGGGCCGGCATGCGAGGAAGGTGGCCTACGAACGGCGCGACGCGGAGAGGCTGACGGGCCGAAGGGGAGAGGAGGCCGAGTGGGCCGGATAGCGGTGCGGCCCACACGGGTGTGGCACGCGCGGAGCGGATCGGTAGACCGCGGCCTACCGCGCGGGGTCCCGAGTTGGGGGCCCACCTGTCAACGGAGGGGTTCATGAGAGCCGGGTGCACGGAGGGGATTGGCGTTAGGGTTGGTGGACTTGGCCCAGTTTCGATGCGCTAGGTGGACGGGGGATGGCGGGTCCACGTGCAACCTCACGGCTCTCGTGGACCGCGTGCACTAAGTGGGGGAGAGGGAGGCGACGTGGCACCGACGTGGCTGTCACGGAGGACGGCGAGAGGAAGAAGACGATGGCGACAACATCCGACGGCGTGCAGCGGTGGCGGGCTCCGGGATGGCGTGGTGTGAGTCTGACGAGGGGGAGGGCACCAGAGTGAAGGGCGGAGCAAGGGGAGGTGAGCCAACGGCTCGGATTCGTTGGAGAGGGGCCGGATGCGGCGGATTGCGGCGGCGGCCATCGCTGGCGAGAAGAAGGGGAAACCTCGCCGAAGCGGCTGGAGGCCGATTCCTTGGAGGGGAAGCATCTACACGCGTCCACGGTCTCGTTTCGAGTGACGAGAGAGGCGGCGCAACACCAGTGTGCGAGGGCGACGGTGTGCACAGCTTGGCATCGAGCGGCGGTAAGGTGGCAAGTGAAGCGAGCAAACGGCGGCGCTAACGTCATCTATGAGCACGAGCGCATGGCGGCGAGCTGTTCTATGGCCTAGGGGAGGAAGGAGACGAAGGGAGAGGGACGGAGGGAGTACCGCGACGGGGAGGCACCGTGAAGAACGGCTAACGACGCGGGACGTGATCGTCTCGGCCTCGGGCTGAGAAAGGAGAGGAAGATGGCGCCCGGAGTCTGCGTCTCGTGTCCACGAGCGCCGGTGGCCGACGACGCCGGTGACGGCAATGGCGCGGCGGCGGAGCGGGCGCTAATGGCGGTGGAGGAGAAGGAGACCGAGCAATGAGGGCGATGGGAATTTAAAGGGCTCCGGTTTTGGCTTCGGGGAGAAGGAACTCGGCGCAGTCTCGCGAGCGAACGCGCGGTCTCCGGCGCTACGCCTGAGCGGTGGTAGAGTCGCCGGTCCGGGAAGGGAAAATGGAGGGAAGAGGGGGAGAAAGAGGGAGTGGACTTTGCCATTCCGGGGCGGAGCGTGAGAGAGAGGGTGAGCTCCGCTCTCCGGCTTGGACACTAGCGGCTTGGAGTGGCACGGGCGCGAGGTCCCATGGCAGTGGCGACGTTGGAGAAAGAGAAGAAATGTGACGTGTGAGAGAGAAAGAGAGAGAGAGCGCACGAGGCGCGTGGTTGGCGCTCTACCGTGGCACGTGCGCCGCACGTGCCCGGGAGCGGGCCGACACAGATCGGGCCGGCATGGCCCAAAAGGGAGGGAAAGGCCGAGAAGAGGCGGCCCAAGAAAAAAAACAGAGGGAGGAAAAGTAGACTTTTCTGAGAATTTGATTTGGAAGGATTTGGTGTTTGAATTTGAATTTTGAGTTGGGACTTTTTCTCCGGGATTTGAGTGGAGAGTAGTGAGAGAGAGGCGAGACCTTGACACACACGAAGCACAACCGAAGAACATATTTCGAAATTAGGGTTTTTAATAAATAGATTTTCCCGCTAACGCCACGACGGAACGGGCGTTACATGATGTTGGATATCTTTTGTCTTTTGTTAGATGTCTTTCGCTGGTTATTTTGAGATCCTCTCTGGTCGGGTGTGACCAATTTGAACTGTTTTTTTGCTTTGAACTCATGTAAAGCCGGTAATCCCAACAAAACCCTGCCTTGATGATTATGTAAATGTAGTATGCAGTCGGTCTCGCCACAGTTCAGGCACCATGCTAAACACTTGTGTGAACAGTCCTGGTATTAATGAGAACATCCCATCCAATGATGCAATCATGCCTATATACAAGAAGGCCAATGATTACAGTTCGAGCTTATGAACTTCAATTATTGGGTAGAGTCGTTCCTAGCTATCGATACAAGTTTTCCGAATTGGGTGCTACTAAATTCTTGGGACTATTTACTTATTCTTAAGAATATATGGGAGGGGAACCAGTTTGGTACAGACATAACCAAGTGGATGTTTGAACCAGCACCAAGTGGATATTTGGACTAGATGATCGGACCGAATGTTAGGACCAACAGGCAGTGGCAAATCAAATTGGACTTAACGCTTGATTCTAAAGGGTGGTGGAGGCAAATGAGCCTGCCCTCACCATCAAATTTGACTGGAGCTGTTCACAATGAACTAAAGAATATTTATACCACTAATCTGGGACGGTGCCTTGTATCTAGAAGAGACCTAGAGGTGCATGGGATTAGGGTTTGCTTCCACCACCCCTCCTAATAATTTGTCCACCTATATAAATCATGTGCCCTAAGTAGCCGCCATTTGCAGTTGGTTTTGTTTAGATGCAAGTTTAGCTTCAGGTACTTCCCTGTAATCACGTATCGGCTAGACCACCCAATACTCAATTTGGAACCGTAAATTCATACTTATCAAATTCATCATTTGGCAAGATCTATGAACCGTTTGCTTCTTAATTTTTTATTGCTTTGTTCTTCCATTGCTAGCAGGTTCAGAGTTATTCTTGGAATAAAAAGAACATAAAAATCCGAAGTTAGTGTACCGGGTTGCTAAGGGTAAAGACCCTATGGCCAATGTTGACTCCTTGATCCCCCAACAAGGGGCATCATAATATTTTCTCTTAACGTTATTATCTGCTAAAAAAACATAGAAATGCTTATCTAGACAGGGGCGGATGTAGAGGGTACCGGACCACCAAAAAATTAGCGACTGACTTTAATATGTAGCGAAATTTAGAAAAAAAACTACCTATGCGCGACGGGCGACGGTTGGGGTAGTGGGGTCCTGGAAAATCGGAATCGCGCGCGGCAGGCATCACGGCGGTTTGGCGCATGATCGCATCGCTCACTCTCCGAGACCGACTCCTCGTTTTCCACGCGACGCATCGCATCAGTCCGCCGAATAGGCTGCGCGCCGCTGCCGTCCGGCCGGCGCCTACCGCCGGCACACCCGACCGCCGCTGCCGCCGTGGACTGGTTCCCGGCGGCGAGAGGAGGGACGGAGGAGATGTTCCTGGTGGACTGGTTCTACGGGGTGCTGGCGTCGCTGGGGCTGTGGCAGGAGGCGAAGATCCTCTTCCTCAGGCTCGACAATGCCGCAAGACCACGCTCCTCCACATGCTCAAGGACAAGGTTCGTCTTCGTCAGGAAGTTTATTTCTTTTTTTTAGTTACTCATTTCTGTTTATTGGTCGTTTCCTCTGCTGGTTGTTAGGTGATCTGATACGGTTTCGATTGGGGCTGAATCGGTTGGATTATGCTGATTTTTTTTTGTTTGAGAGAAGGATTGTATATACTGAGTTGGGTTGGGATGATTATTTGCTTTCCTTTATTATGTGGAGAAAAGTTGTGTTTTTGGGATCAATAGGTTTGCTGTTGTATGAGAATTTTGATGGATGTTTCTGATTCGAAATGGATTTTGGTGGATGGGAATTGCGACGAATTTGTGGATCGGGATGGGGCATACATCCATGTAAATTAGGAAATCTAACAATTCCAATTGCAGCGCGTTTTTGGATTGCCATCATAATTGGAAGTCTTTATGCTAGCAATTCTTCATTTTGAGGTTCAAGAACTGTGGATTTTCCATGTATCATCTAAATAAAAATCCCCTCTTGGGATTCCGTACTATATGCTATGGAAAAAAAAAGAGATCATTAGATGGAGGCTTAGTTTGTACCTCCATTTAACCCATATTTTGGAGATAGTGATCTCACTTTTATGGCCATTAGAATGAACACTTTCATGGTCATTAAAAGACGTAAACCCGATAAGAAAAAAAAGTAGTATGGTAATGTTTTTCAAACTTTTCCAGTCATGTAAGTTTCTTTAAGTCAAAATTTTTCTTAATTACTAATTTTATATGTTTTAAGATGTCTTATTAATATATTATGGTACACTTTTGGTATATTCTATTATCTATATTTGTATGTAGTATACATATTAGTATCGTTAGATTTATGGTGTTTAAAAATTTTTTTGAATCGGACCACCCATATCCTAAATCCTGGATCCGCCCCTGTATCTAGACCTCATATTTGAAATTCTAGAGGATTGTGTAAATGATTTTGTATATACACTTTCAACTAATTGTCCAAATGTTAACAATTGTTGTCCTCATATTGATCGGAAGCTTAAGTGTTTTTGAATCTAGGTTTATTTTATCACTGTCTATTACTCTATTACAGAGGAATCATTGTATTTGTGTCTTGTTCTTGTTTAATAACAGAGGAATCATTGTATTTCTGACACATTCTTCTCATAGGGATCTGAAATATTTTTTTCTGAAAAGATATCAACTTTTTTTTAAAACAAACCGCTCCCAATACCTTTTACCTGTTCAGTCAGCAGTAAACGGAATGAGCTAAACTTTTGAACAGATGCTTAAAACTGACATGGAACCGTAGCAGGTTGGTTTCTTCTTAATTTGCTGTTGACCTTGCTGACGCTTCAGAGCAGGGCAGATATGTAATATGTAACACACAGGTGTGTTCTTGCATGGCCATGACTATATACTACTACGAGTAAATGAGAATCTCTACTACCATAAAAACGGAATCATCCTCCTCCGGTTCTTCTCCACCATTGTACTTTCCTCACTACGTAAAAAGCCATAAAAGAATAGTGTTTCCATTAGAAAATATAAAAAAAACCGGATAGAAATAAAACTGAACCCCATAACATCGTCTGTATTCCTTCCAACCCCGTTGCAAAAGCACGGGCATAGCATTAATGTGTGTATTTGTTGGTAAAATAGAACGTACGCATATATAGAGTGGCTGCTGTGTTTAAGCTAAAAGTGTTTATGACACATTCATCTCACAGGGATCAGGTAAAAATAAAATAAGTAAGGGTTCAATCATTCGATTTGAAGCCACATACATATAAAGCTGAAATATGATGAACTTCAAAATGCTTGATCACAGCATAGTATTTCTGAATCTTGAGGAAGAGTGACCTAGTTGGTTGGATCTGACAGAGAAAGTCCACGGTTGTAGAACATCAAGTAGTGAGATCGATGGGGGAGAAGAAAAGCTTGTAATTTGGTAGATATCATATCTGGCCAGACATTTATTGGATGAGATCTTTATATGTAGACATTTAATTTGGTAGATTTCATCCAAATATATATTTGCCAAAAAAGTGATTTCTTTTTGTCAAAAAAATGTAGTGCTAAATTACTAATTACCTACTTTGCCTTTTGCTTGATCGGGCATTATATATGTCCACTAATCACCAGTAAATAATTTTGTAATACTACTGCATAGGAGACTTTAAAAACTACCTTGGAACATCATACAGCAGATCTATTTGATTTTCCCTTAAAAAAGTTCGGTTACTTTTTTTCTTTCGTGAGGTCACTGCAGATAACACACGACTAAGCTGCAAGCAAATGGGTAAAACATGAGATTCCAGGGTGTTGGATATAAAGTTCTCACTGAAGAACAGTTACAGAAGCGAACGAAGAACATGTGATGTCACCGCAGCGTCGCTCGCTGCTTGTGCCTGCATTTTCCGCTTCAGCGAGCAGCCTTTAATCAATCCCCATTCCTCACCCAAACCCTAATTCCCCATTTTTAAGGTTGTGGCCCCCGCCGGGAAGCAAGAGGGATCAGCTTAGCTCGAGGATGAAATTTAATTTGTGAGTGCAATTAATTGTCAAACTTATGTAATATACCTTTTTTTTTTTTGCAAAACAACATCTATGTGGGCTAGACATTTATTGAGTGAGATCTTTATATGTAGACATTTAATTTAGTGAAATTTCATCCAAATATATATTTGCCAAAAAAATTGATTTCTTAGTGCCAAAAAATGTACTGCTAAATTACTAATTATGTGATCTGGATATCTGAGTATCTGACTATGGCGTTGTTGTTGCTTGCATTGCCTATAGCTCTGATGATCACCGGTTCCCGCTGTTGCCGCCAGTGAAGATCATCGGCGTCGCTGAGGAAGGCAACACAATGGTTCTGTGGACAATGTTGGGGATCCGCAAGTTCCGTCCTGGATCCATGGCGCTTAAAAAGGTTTGTGAAGCAACTCAAGATATGAACATTGTGCATCCGTACGCATCCTTCTATCTCCCAAGTCGCAACTCCCACAATTATATATTCTTAAATTATCCTAGCTTTTGATTGACAATTCAATTCAAATAGGTTTCATGGATTAATTATACAAATTTCCCAGTCATTTATGAAGTGCAGAACTGTTAAGAATATCGATGATTTGTCTGCATCTAACTGAACCATGTAATCATATATCATTTCTTATATTAGAATCCTGAAACGTTTGTTTTGATTTTGCCTTCAGTTTGTTTACACAATTTGGATTATTGTCGTAGTTAAGTTTATTAGAAATGCTTGGCTATGCACATCCAGTTTGGATATAGATGCACTACACCGGATTAGGTCATCTGTGACGGTCCCAGACCCTCACCTTTGACAGGTTTGAGCTTGGTCACAGACAAGTGGTCACTGGTGAGGACCAGTCACCTTTGACGGGTGGACGACCGTCACTGATGATAGTCACCTGTGACGGGCTAGAACTCTATGGCCCGTCAGAGGTAAGTGTCTCCGCTAGCCCATGCCATTTTGCAACCCGTCACAGATGACTCACCTGTGACAAGTCGAAGTGTAAAAACCGTCACAGGTATGTTTCTTGTGACGGCTTATATGTGCAAAGCCGTCACTGGTATGGTTACCTGTGACGGCTTTTTAATTATGAACCGTCAGTGATGAGGTACATCCAGAAAAAAAATAATTTGTAAATATTGGCTAGCCTCAGGATTTGCTAGCCATGCCCTCTGGAAAAATTTAAGAATCACATGCAATATATATACATACATATATCTCCAGTTTCAGCCCATTACATTCAAACTAATATCACACATGGAATCCAAGTTGTCACCAGAAAACCATATACATTCATACACATGCATTGCAAGTTCTCACAAGACATAAACTTGACACAGCCACAAACTTGCACAATTTTGGTCATTACTCAAGAAACCGCACTTACCCGAGTTTCTTGTATCCTATTCGTTTTGAACCTCCACGATGACCTGTCATTTTTAAAAAGGGAGGAAACAATTAAACGGTACAAACATAAACACCACACATGAACACAGTGGTGTGATAATTTCATAACAAGGGAACTAAATAGAAATTCTCGTCATAAATAGGCGATTGCACATATGAAAGTAAATTACATAGCACTCCATACCACAGAATCATAAAAAACAACATTTGTTTACATCACAAGAAATTAGAAAAATGTTTTGTCCACGACATCACATGTAGGCCAAATCATCTATTTGACGCAAAAACGTCCTTTCTTGTTCATTATTTCGGCAAGAATAAATGCGCAAATTTGGCCTCTAATAGCGGGGGGGTTAATGGCCGAAATCTTCCATCCAGCTCTAGATTTCTGTTCAATAAGACAGAGGTTAGCATGTTTACAAGATTAATGTTGGTAGTGAAATGATCGAATCCGCTATTAGCACCAACCTCAGGGTCGAAATCGTTCACCTGTTCTAGAATGGTTGTCATGTGGTGGCACACGTGGAAACCACACTGGTCTCCGATCTGTTGTGCGCATGCGAACTTAGTGTCATGGTAAAGGTCATCCTTGCCCTCCTTGTGCCTACCACCCTTTGCCACATATGGTCCCCAAGCCATATTGACGGCATCGGTGATTGCAGAAAAATCATAATCTTTCGCCTTATTGGAGTTAAGGTAGTACACCCTATTCCATTTAGGTACAATGACCAATAGAATCCAATGTGACCTGCGCAATGGTTATGTAGCATTAGTAATAAGAACTTTAGCTTCGAAAAAAATACACAAAGGGTGATGTCTTCTTACTCCTGATTGTGTGCGCACATGATGTACTCCTTGTCTTGGTGGGCCCACAAGCACCGGTTTATATAGTCAACCACCTCATCAAGCTTACTTTGTAGAGTGAGCTCGTTGACCATCGATGGATCAAGGAAGCCAACATGATTACCGAGGCGGCGACTCTCGATCCAACACAACCTTAAAACATGTATGTGTTAGCACTAATTTAGGAGCTATTCCATTAATATCACAAGGAGGAATGTTGAACTTACAATGAGTAGCATTTTAGAAGTCCAGTGTCCAACTTTCGAATCCTGAACAGGTCGAAGAGGTCATCAAAGCCTATAGTTATATAGGCCGGTGTTGATAGGAATGGCTGGTGGTCGTGATGTCCAACTATGGAAGACTCCCTCATTTTCCGCTTGGCATTGCTTAGCTCCATGTATTGTTTGTGTAGCTCTCGGCAAGCAATACCCATCACGGCCAACACATTGTCTTCCACCAATGGCATGCCTAGTTGAAATTGTGTTGGCACACGTTGTCTATGGGCCACGACCTTCCCCTTGCCTTTGCCCTGTGGCTTTTCACCTTTAAGTCTCTTCACCAAAGGTGGGGAGCTCTCGGCCTTGCGTGTGGTCTTAATTGGAGTCAAGGCAACAGTTATATCAGCCAAATCCATGCAAAGTGGCTGGGGATCAAGTGGTTCCGTCATTGCCGGTCCACGAGGAGCCTCAATTGATAGTTGGGACTTAGGAGTATCTCGGTTGGTCGGTCGACTTGGAAGAGGTATCTCTTGAGTCACAGTGAAGGTAATGTCTGCCTTGGGCCATTGTATGTACGTCTTTCGCGCATCGCCCAAAGTAACAATTTCATCGTTGGGGGGCACAGGCAGTGGATATGACATCCAATTGGTCATCACCGAGTCCACCGACACCTTGGCATACCCTGGCAAGAGGACTGAGTTGTGCACCCTATCTGTGTCCGAGGGTTTGTAAGCCATGCCCTGTGCGACTTCTGAAGCAAAGGTTTGTGTGACCCTAACCACTAGAGTACACGGCGATGCGTCCTGCATTGTAATGAAACCCATTAATAGTAAGACATGTAAAGATTGAGGCTTTTCAAAGGCGAAGGATAGTACAGATCAAATTACCTCTATGAGGTCCACCGGAGCTGGTGCGACTACGACGTTAGGCACCTCTGTGGATGCACAACTACTCCTGTGTTGTGACGGGCTCGCGTCGACATGTGCATGGGGAGTTGGATGTGTCGCAAAGTCACGCCCTCGAGCTATATTCATATTTGCGAGGACCTAGGCCACCCTTTCTTCGACCCTGGCGTCCATATCTTGCTTAAGCTCCTGAATGACCTCCACCTTCAGCTGCTCCTTCATCCTGGCATCCCTCTCTTCTTTAGAGGCTTTCCTTTTCCGATATTGAGAGCTATACTGTGGCAACCCATGCTTCCATGAAACATCGGAGCCGACGCCGCGAGTCCTGCCAGGATGTTCTGCAGTTCCCAACGCCTTCGTGAGGATGTCATCTTCCCTCCTCATCGGCGCGAACTCCACCTCGCTTTGCGAAGTATGTTCGGCAACCAATCGAATCTATAGAGATGAAGAAACACAATCATTACATATAGTTAATAAAGTTAATTACTACAGTTATACTATAGAGATGTTACAAGGAAACTTACTATTTCTTGTACAACGATGGCATCATTTTGGTTCGGAAATGTAGTGCTACCATCTTCGTTGACCTTACCCCTTGCCCGAACCCAGTTACGAGCTCGTTGTTCAGGGATGTCAGAGAAAGGGGCAGGGACATTCGCTGCAGCTGCAGCTTCATCCTCCGCAGCCCAAATTTCCTCTTTCCCTATGTACCCCGCTGTGCCGAGCCGATGTGGGTGCTCGTTCCGTTGGAATTTGGGAAATTTGCATAAGCACAATCCATGCATTTCCCAAATTCCAAATCCATCACAGACATGCA
>BDMV01000010.1:3880427-3949513 GCA_008326285.1 Oryza officinalis | reverse complement strand
GAGCGGAAGCTTGAGCGTGCGCGGCGAGCGAAGGCAGCAATGGAGGAGAACCCCGATGCACAGAGGAAGGGAAAGTGGCCTCGTTGCACTCAGTAGTATGCACGAGTTGGTAGTTGTATGGTGTTAGGGTTTAGGCCGGCCTTGTTTCGCTAAGTGGGTAGGAACGTGTTCCATCGGTTCGTGGGATCTCCATATCTATCCACTCAACGAATTTGCAGACCCAACGATATGCCTATGTAACATGTTATCATTATGTACGATCAAGTTAGCGTTCTGCGTATTCAGAATTGGTACTAGAAATTGGAGCACATAAGTCATACCCGATCCATGTTGCCACATTGGAAGAATCCAAATGTGGCGCTGAGGCTGGCGCGGGCGGCTTCGGTGAGGCGCTGAGGCGAGAGAAGATAAGAGAGAGCGAGAGAGAGGGAGGCGTTTTTATTTGGAGCGGCTTTAGTGAGAACGGACACCACGGTTTCTTTCTTTTTAATATGGTATAGATACACTACAAATTTAGGTTTCTGCAAATTTTCGGAGCTATCCGAAAGATTTTCGGAATTCGGGAAGCAAAATAAGATTCTGTATATTTTTGGAGTTGTCCGAAAATATTTTTCGAAACTTTCGAAAATGATAGTGTAGTCATTAAGTTTATGAAATTTTTCGGAGTAGTTCTCTTTTGGAATTTTTGAAAAACGCGTGTAAACTCGGGAAGTTGCAGTGCAAATTTAAAATAAATAAAACCTAATTATCATATACTAATATTTTTTTACATGTCCTTATTTACTTCTCATCTTAATCTGATCTTGCTCGATGATCAGTTGCTTCTAGCTAGCTTTGGTTTGGTCATGGGACACGTATTTTTTCAGGAAGTTTCTTCTTTCTTTCTTTCGAACTCAACGTTGATCCATCTAGAAGATATGCACGTACACGTACACACACATACCGTACTGATGATGCACAGTCTGTTGCCACATGAGCTAACCAGGGTTTCAATTACCGCCGGGGCCGCGGTTACCGCGCCCCGGCGGTAAGCACGGTTACCGCACGGTAACCGCGGTAACCGTGACAAACCGCGACAAACCGTACAAAATTTATCAAAAATTCAAATTATTTTTCAAATTTATTTGAATTTGACGCGGTTACCGCGGTTTACCCCTTACCGTACCCCCGCGGTAAGCGCGGTAACCGCGGTAACCGCGCGGTTTACCGCGGTAATTGAAACCCTGGAGCTAACTGAAAGGCAGGATGTTGCCGCCCTTGCAGAGGGCGGCAAGCCCTCGGCACACCGCGGCCCGTGCGCGCCGTCAAGACGCACACGGCGCCGTGTGCCACGTCATCTTACCGCCCTTTCAAAGGGCGGCAGGATCTATTTTTGTAATTTTTTCCGGCGCTATAATATTTCTGTAAATATTAAAAAAAAAATCTAAAAACAAAAAAAATTCCACTGAACCCCATGGGTTTTTACATCACTGGCACTTTCGATTTTGACACCTGTTTAAACGGGGGCTCCCAGCGCGCGCACCTGCGGTAGGAGAGAAGATCATGCGCACCCCCCACGCGACAGGCCTGCTTCTCCGACGCGCTTAGCGTAAATGGCAATTAGCGTTAAACATGTTTTTAATAACAAAATAATAAAAAATAATTGAGTTTAAAATTTAAATTATGAGTTCAAAGTTAAAAGTTTGGAGTTCAAAATTTTAAATATGAGTTGAAAGCTTTTATAATTTGAGTTAAAAGTGTAGGATTTGAGTTGAAAGTTTGAAAAATTAAATTAAAAGTTTTAAATTTTGAGTTGAAAGTTTTTAGATTAAAAATCAGGACTCCACATTTTCATTTGGTCCACTTTTAGCCTCAAAAACCTAGTGGGTCGACGCACGAGCGACTTCTTTAAGTCGTGTTTCTACACTAATTAGCAATCATGTCTTTAAACGGCTCCTTTCGCCACTATTTTATACTACCTTGAAAAACATTATGCATTTTCAAGATTGAAGCCTTCTAAGAAAAAAATCAGATTCAATTTATGGAATTGACATAAAGTACTGCGTATATTGTTATTCGATACTAACTAAATCGAGGTAAAATACACTGCTTAACCAAAAACTACTCTATCGGATTAGAAAACACACTTTTGGGATATACTTCGTATATATTTTTTAGGAAACTTTGAACAAAAAACGTATTTTAAGTACTTGGTTTGGCTGCATGAATATCATGTAGATGTCTCAAAAGATACTTTCAAAATATCATAATTTTATCATTAGTTTTTTCAAATAGAAAAATGAAAAAATTGTAAAGTAATATATATTTATATATATAATGTTAGTGCTATGAAACACATTTGGGTTGTGTTCTTTTGGAGCCTTCGCACGTAAAACGGAGTAACGAATTAATGCATGATTAATTAAGTATGAACTAAAAAACTTGAAAATAAATTAATATGATTTTTATAGTAACTTTTCTATAGGATTTTTTAAAAAAACATATTGTTTAGCAGTTTGGGAAGCGTACGCAAGGGAAACAAGGGAGTGGAGGTTAAGAAACTTGAGTTAAGAACACAATTTCCTCATAGTCATTACAATGCATTTGTTGGCAACTTTTTTTTGGTAAGAAGACAATCACGATCAGGACACCTAAAAGCCTTGCGGTGATATGGAGTCGCCAACCACCTCAATCTGGCCAAAAGCTAAATCAAAATAAGTTTTGTAAGATTAAACCAGCTAGCGAAGCCAATTTAGAGAAAACAAAGGATAAACACCTATCTTGTGGGTGAATGGAAGGTTTACGGAACAAACCTACAAAGGGCTTTCGCACTCTCATAGTGAAAGTGAAAGATTTACTGTGCAAATCGACAAAGATGGACGAAACTAAGCTAGAACTATGAAAAAAAGTAGATGCATATTAAAAAGCCGATTCAATTGGCTAATTACGTTGAAAGAAGATTCAGTGTCCAATTGAACTGGCCTTGGCCCTTATAAAGGGGTTGGTCTTATCTCCTACAGGAGCTCCTTCACGTCAAACTCAAGGTATAGATCAATTAGAACTAGAAAAACACCTCCCCATGCAAGAAAACCTGACACCCGGCGAAATTCAACCTGGACTCAGACTCAGCCGGTCTGACCGGCCACATGCCGCCGGTCAAACCGGCCCACAGGTGGCGATTAGACTAGCCCGGTGAAGGAAACATGATCCTTTTCCAAATTTTGGCAACGTTTTCCTATCTCTAGTCTAAGTGTCAAATTTGGGTGTTAACACATGCCTCCTTGCTTTCTTGGCTATCTTTGCAAGCCGAAAAGTATAGAACACGTGGTCTGAGGACGATAATCCAATTACCAGCCATATCACGTCCTAAGCATTTTGCCAGACACTCTGGAAGTATTTCTTCAAGTATTTAGAATTGATCGCTCTTTGAAACCGTTCTCCTTGCAAAGTTTCAAGAAAATACGTATTCCCTCGAACGATTCCATATATTCGATAAGAACCCTCCCAACTAGGCAACCACTTACCGAACTCTTTAGATCTAGAACCCAACGGCAAAATTGTCTTTCATACCAAATCTCCTACTTGAAACGATTTTGCTTTCACTCTCTTGTTATAGGCCTTGGCTACTCTCTTCTCCTCTTTTTCTAGCTTTCACTCTCTTGTTATAGGCCTTGGCTACTCTCTTCTTCTCTTTTTCTATCTCCTCTAAAGCCTTTAGACGTTTATTGGTCACATCATCAAAATTATCTCCTATTAATGTTTTGTATTCCTCAACCGATAAATCATCTTGCTTGATATATCTAAGAGAGCCAAGATTCACCTCTACCGGCAAAACGGCTTCTTATCCATAAACTAACTCAAAAGGAGTAACTTTGGTATCACCATGCTTAGATATCCTATGAGCTCACAATGTTTCAGAGAGCACCTCATGCCATCTCTTTGGGTGTTTCTCAATCTTTTTCTTGATTAATTTCAACAAAACCTTATTACTCGACTTGGCTTGTCCATTAGCCTAAGCATAGTGTTGATGAAAAATTCATCATTCACACAAAGGTCTGGGAGATCTGCTTAGCTCTAGTGTAGGTCCTATCAATTGGGTTTAGGGCGTGAGTTAGTTTGATACTACAACTAACAAGATAGATAGATTGACCGTATAAGATCAAGGAACCGATCGGCCAATTGGGCTAATGAGATGTAGCATGCCAGCCGATTTCGATAGGGTTTTCATCAATCAGCTATATACTCAATGTAGATTCAAATAATCACATGAAAAATAAGACTTATGTTATCATTGGCTAGAAAATAGCCATATTCTCCAAATAAAGTATAAGGAAAAGGATCATACACAAAATGAGTCATCATTTCATTTCCCCATCATCCATCTTCACACTCCTTTCCACATATACAAGTGCACAAGCTTGGTCATGGTTATATGATTGGTTATCTTCTTGGATCCTCTATTTGACTTTACAATATATCTAATGCAAGTATGTCATTTCTTACTCCCTACCCTGAGCTCCACATAAGCCTTAGTAGAAATGTAGGATAAGAAAAGGCAACATCAATACCTTGGTGAGGATTAAACACTTTGAGTGATTCGAGAGAATCAATTGAGGAGTATAGTAAAAGTTATGTTTTATGAACATCAAAGAAAACCCCAAGACAATTTATCAGAAGGAGTAAAGGTGACTTGAGTCAGGGCCGTTCCATTCTTTAATCACCCAAGATGACATGGTAGACACATCATAGTTCACAAGAACAGGTATGTCTCGGAATAACTTGTATGTTGTGTCATTAAACAAAAGTCATTTCTCTATTGAACCATGAGCTTTACTCAGGGACGAGTAAAGGATAATTGTGGGGGTGTTGTTGACAGTCGTTAAGTACAAACTTTAACCGTCAACTCCTGCATAAAACATATCAAATATAACATCAAAACTTAGTGGTAGCGTTTTTCTACTAACTAGTTCCACTAGTCTTGGTAAATATATGTATGCAAGTAATCATGGAGAAAATACACTCACCATGTGAAAAATTGAACCTCCGGCCAATCACACGTGAATACAAGGATTGAAGGGCCCACATGATAGTTAAAACCATTAAAGTGAGACCAAACTACCCTCAACCGCCATAAGGGCCCACCTGTCAGCCACTGGAGAAGGTCGGCGGAGAGTGGTGGGGCCCCGAGGTCGGTGGAACCCTTGGTTCGGCCGAACCACCCCTTGCCCACCTCATCTCCACCTTACGTGTGGATGGCCTTGATGCTTTCCCAATGACGGTTGTGGAGAAGTAACCGTCATTCCAACCGTCATATGAAGGCTATAAAAGAAGGAGTTCACACACTTCCAAAACACACCAACACAACAAAGTAGAGTACAACTCACTTTCATATCTTAGACTTTACTTTAGTATGTGAGATTAGGGAGAAAGTGGGGGAAAGCTCCAGAAAGAGTGCCCTGAATAATCAAAGTTTTCTCCAAGAATTTCCAGAGGAGTGCTGGGTTTGTCGGCATTCTTTCATCGGAGTTCCGAAGAAGCATCAGGATTGTCTGCCTTCTTCTGCTTGTACCTCGGCGGAATGCTTCTTTTATGAAGTAACTGTTCGAGATTTCTTTTATGTTATTTAATTAGTTTACTTAAGTGAGATATATCCTCATCGGTGTAGATTCGTTGCTTAGTTTATAATTAAGTGTTCTAGTACTAGGATTCTAGATAAAGAAAAAAGTTCCTGCGTGAGGCTAGAGTAGTAATCAATAACATAGGTGTGGTGTCTAGGTTAGCGGTTACCTTCGTTTGTTGTGTGCTCTACGAAAAGTAGGGTAGGCGGCAAGTGGTGACAGCCCTATCCGTCCTTTGCATCCCTCCACGTTAGGGTACATCATAGAGCTCAAGGCCAGACTCACCCTGGCAGACCAGGAGAGAGCCGATGCTTGAAGCATTCGATAGAATTTTACCTTTAACTTAAATTAGCTAATTAAATCCATATGAATCCTCTCTAGCTAATCCTATCATCAGTTGTTGTCTTTGTATTGAATCCTATTCTTAGATATACACACACGTTCCCTGTGATTCGATACCCTTAAAATACTTTGAGGTGAGCTACAACGGTATCTGTGCACTTGTAGATTTATCTGTGTGCGTAACAAATACCAACACTAGTTATACTATCGAACCTCACCGAGAAAGTCCTAATTAAGCTGATATGGTTCTAAACAACAATGTAGTTAGAGATAAAATCAATATATCAGATAGGCAACGCTTGCATCAACCAATATAGAATATCGGACTTAACCGAGAAAGTTCTAGCCATGCCGATACAAGCGAAGTTGACGGAACTTACTTCCTCACCGAAGATCAAAACCGATGCAGTCCAACTCGAAACTAAGAACTCGTCGGAAAAAAGGTCGTGATGCGCCAAAAGTAATTCTATTGATCCGTGGAGATGATTTACAAAGAACCCGGGTGTACATATTTATATCCTCGGGTTGATACAAGTCCTGATTGGACATGACACATGTTTCCTAGACATAAAGAAAAAACACAAGTCCTGATCGGACACTAGACAAAACTTCCTAAAGATAAAAGGAAAATTACTAAATCATGTCTAATTAATAGATAGAATTAAATTGCCATACAATGGTCTTCACAATTCATTCTTGAACTCAGTTTCTTCTAAATAAACTTCAATCAGCTAATCAATCTTCTTCCTTAACCGAATCCACTAAAGAACCGTACTAAATTTTGGTGTTAACACGTAGTAAGGAGAAGAACTTAACAATTTGATACCATAAGATTCGGCAAAAGTATTTTACCTCCTTAGACATAAAAGAAGCTCCTTGATCCATAATTAAAGTTTGAGGAATGCCAAATCTATGAATAATATGCTTTAAAATAAAGTCAATTACCTTAGTATGAGTCATGTTTTTGAGTGGCACGGCTTCGACCCACTTGGTGAAGTAATCTGTCGCAACTAGCACAAACCTATGCCCTTTTGATGATGAAAGATAAATTTGACCTATGAAATCTAAAACCTAACCTCGAAACGGCCATGGTTTGATAATAGAATTCAAAACGGCGACGAGCGCCAATTAAACATTGCCGAACCATTGACAGGCTTCATATCCTCTATAGTACTTGAAATAACCATCAATCATTTTCGGCCAATAGAACCCCGCTCTCCTAAGCAACCAATTCATATTATGGGTCGATTGATGAGTTCCACAAATCCCCTCATGAACTTCTCCAATAGCAACATTGGATCTCACTATCTATGAAATTCAATAGCACCCCATCTATATTTCGATTATACAATTCATCATCAAGCAAGGTATATTTAAATGCTTGCCGCTGAATTTTCCAATCAACCTTAAGGCTAGGATCTTTCAAATAACTTATCAAGGTCCAATCCTCTTCTGATTCTTGGGCACAATTGTCCGAATTTACAATCATTTCGGCCTCTAAATTATTCGACAACTTGTGCCCCCAACTCCTTGTTGGGACCCAGTCAGACCGGCCAAGGTCTCCAGTCAGACCGGCCATACCGAGCCGGTCAGACGCCGATCATCCCCGGTCAGACCGGTTGCAGTGCGTCGGTCAAAACTTCCCAGGTCTAAAACTTTGCCAATTTCACCCAAACCATTGAAATCAAGCATCGGCTTTTCTAAGATCAAGAACACAACTCTCTTAACATTATAGCCAGATGCTTGATGGGCCAAATTATTTGCTCTAGAGTTTTTCTCCCTAGCAATATGTCTAATGATAAAATCATTGATATTGGCAATGATGTATAAGCATTGATCAAGATATCTATTTATTATATACCCCGGCAACTTGTTGCACTATCAATTCCTAATCACCAAAAGCTTCTACATGTGTAGCTCCTATAGCTTCCAATACTTGTAAGCCGAAAAACAAAGCATCATATTCGACTTGATTGTTTGTGCAATAATACTCTAAGTAAACAGATGTTTCAAAGATAGAATCATTGGGCAAAATCAAAACTACACCAATACCTTGTCCCTCTTTGCAAGAAGAACCATAAAAATAAAGCTTACAAGGTGTAACACTAAACAAATAGACCTCACTATTATAAGCAATATCCACATGATGATCTACTATAAAATCAACCATGATTTGGCCTTTCATAGATTTCAACAATTCATAAGCCAAATCATATTCAATCAAAGTATACTCAAATTTGCCAATTCTCCCACTTAGAATTGGCCTTTGCAACATGTGTTTAATAATATCGGTTTGACAAGCAACTATGCAAGTATTAGATAACAAGTAATGTCGCAATTTGATACAAGCATAGTATAAACATAAGCAAAGCCTCTCTGTAAAGACATACCTCATTTCGACATCCAAAAGACGGTGGTTCAAATAAGTGATGATATGCTCCTTGCCATCTTCCTCTTGTGTTAAAACAATGCTAACGACATTGTCTTCAGCAACAATGTAAAGTCAAAATAGAACTCCAGCTTTAGGTGCTCGCACCACGGGTGGAGATGATAAGTACCTTTTAAGCCCCTCAAACATCTCTTGTTGTTTTGCCCCCCAAACAAAATCGGCTTCTTTTTTCATGTGAAGTATGGGAACAAAAGCATCAATTTTACCGGCTAGGTTGGATATGAATCTCCTCAAATAATTGACCTTACTTAGCAACTTTTGAACCTCTTTATCGCATGTCTATGCTTTGAATTCTCTAATCTTTTCTATCTTCTTAGGATTAATCTCAACACCTCTCTCATGCACCATGAATCCTAAAAACTTTCCCGCCAACATACCAAAAGCACATTTGAGTGGATTCATCTTCAAACCATACCGGCGCATCCTCTCAAAATCTAACTTCAAACCGGCTATGTGGCATTCCATGCCATTCGATTTGACATCAATATCATCAATGTATATTTCTAAGATAATACCTAGCAAATCATGAAAGATCAAGTTCATTGTCCTTTGATATGTTGCACCGGCATTTTTCAACCTAAAAGTCGTGACAACCCACTCAAACAAGCCGACAAAACGGGACACCTAAAGACCGTTTTGAACATGTCCTCTTCGGCCATAAAGATTTGATTGTAACCGGCATTACCATCCAAAAAGCTAATAACTCTATGTCCAAAAGCATCATTAATCAACGTGTCGGCTATAGGCATAGGATATTCATCTTTAGAAGTAGTTTTATTTAAATCTAAAGTCAATGCACACTCTAATCTTACCGCTCCCTTTCTTCTCAACCGGAACAATGTTGGACACCCACTTCGGATATCTACATGGCCTAATAAACCTCGCCTTCAACAATCAATTTATATCTGCCTTGACACGATCGTATATGTTAGGATTAAAGCGACTATAAGGCCTACATCCTAATTTTATTGGAAGTCGATGCTCAACAAGCTCGCGGCTAAGTCTCAGCATCTGATGGTATTCCCATGCAAAGCAATCAACATATTCTTTAAGCAATTCGATTGCTTTAACCTTGTAATCGGCTTTCACGTTTTTGTTTACAAAAGTCGGTCTTGGAATAGTTTCATCACCTATATTTACTTCTTCTAATGGATCGGCCAATGTAAAACCTTGACCCAACTTCTCTACTTCATTAGAAATTTCTATGGACTCACTAATATCATTTTTTATAGACCAATATTCTTGCACCTCTTTTGCAACCACTCCAAATTGGCGTCTTTATTCATAATACATGGTTACATTGCTTACCCGTGCTAAGTTACCTATTGGTATTTGTTACGGTCACAGATAAATCCGCAAGCGCACGGATACCGTTGTAGCACTTCACCTTAGAATATTCCAAGGGTATCGAATCACAGGGAACGTGTGTGTATATCTAAGAACAGAATTCTATCCAAAGACAATAACTAAATGTAAGCTTAGGCTAGAGATGACTCCTATGGGTTAATTTACTATACTTGAGTTAAAGGTAAAACCCTATTAATTGCTTCGGGCACCGGCTCTCCCCTAGTCTGCCAAGCTGAGTCCAGCCTACGGCTCTATGATGTACCCAAACAAGGAGGGATATAAAGGACAGATAGGGTTGTCACCACCTACCGCCTACCTCACTTTCCATGGAGCACACAACAAACAAAGTTAACGGCTAACCTAGACACCACGCCTAAGTTATTGATTACTACTCTAGCCTTGTGCAGGAACTTTTTTCTTTATCTAGAGTCCTAGTACTAAAGCACTTAATATAAATACTAAGCGATGAACCCGCAACAATAGGAATATATCTCACTGAAGCAAGTAAATTAAATACCAAAAGGAAATCTTGAACACTTACTTTATTAAAGAAGCATCCGTCGAGGTACAAGAGAGGAGAGAGTGCTGACAGCTCCGGCACTCCTCCAGACCTTCCCCTCACTCTCTACCTATTTTTTTCACACTACTAAAGTGATGCCTAAGTTATGAAAATGAGTTGTACTCTACTTTGTTGTGCATTTTGGAAGTGAGTGAGCTCCTCCTTTCATAGGGCAGTTATGACGGTTGTGGAGGTCGCTTCACCCACATTTGTCAATGGGGAGCAATCCTGGACCTCCATGTGGAAGGTGGAGATAAGTGGCGGCCATGGCGGTTTGGCCGAACCAATGGTTTGGCCGACCCCTGGGCCCCACACTTCTCCATCGCCTTTCACCAGGGACTGGCAAGTGGGCCCTTATGGCGGTTAGTCTTGGATTAGCACAATTTCAGTTGGTTTTGACTGACATGTGGGCTCTTCAATCCTTGTGCTCGCATATGATTGGTCAGAGATACATTTAGTCGCATGGCGGGAGTGTATTCATTCAGAAATCACATGCATACTCATATTTACTAATACTAGTGAAAATAGTTAGTAATAAACCTCTACCACTAAGTTTGATAGTATATTTTATATTTTTTATGCAAGAGTTGACTATTAAAGTTTGCACTTAACGACCATCAACATTAGCCGACATTACGGAGATGGGTACAAAGCCATCCTTAGAGACACTAATAAAATCATAGTTAGAAAGATCTAAACCCGATAGGCATTGAATATTCCCATATTGCCACTCAATTGACGCATCGGCCATTGCAACCTCAATCGATGTATCCGCTTAAACAATCCCAATCTCATCACCATCCCATTGAATCAAACATTGGTGCAAGGTTAAAGGAATACAACAATTGGCATGAATCCAACAACGACCCAAAATAACACTATAGTTACATTGCACATCGACGACAAAGAAAGCGGTTGGCAACGTCTTGTTTCCCACTGTAAGCTCCATAGAAAACATCCCCTTTGCCTCCTTTGGTTCACCATTGAAGCCGTTGAGCGTCATGTTGGTCTTCTTTAACTCATCTCCATGCCCCAACTTCTTGAATAGTGAGTATGGCATCAATTCACGGTGACACCTCCATCAACAAACATCCTAGAGATCAGCTTCCCGTCAATGTGCCCCCTGAGGTAGAGTGGCCTCATATGACGATTAGACTCATCGAGTTTCTCAAAAACCGTGCCTCTTGGTCCTAGTAAAAATTGGGCAATTTCAGCTTCATCCATGGCATGAAACTCCAAAGGCAATCCACACATCATGTTGACATCCATGTTCTCCCTTGGCGGCAAACCATTACTAATAACCGGTGACTCACCTTCATCTACGTCTTCCTCGTCCTCATCTTGAGAAATCACTGGCTTCTCAACCTCTATTTGGCTTAGACCTCCACTCTTGCCCTGGCGGCGGTCGTAACTCATTGAATCTTCTATCTCTCAACTCTTCGGCTTTCTTTTCTTTCAACTCTTGAGCACGAAGACATTGTAACCTCCTCTTTTGCAAAGCCATCAAATTCTTAAGAATCCACCTTGAATTCGTCTCTGTTCCAACGGCAATGTAGTGTCTCTTAACAATTTTACCCGATGAAGACGAAGCTTCCAAACTACCTCTTGGACGAATCCGGTCAGACCGGCCTCGCGTGCTAGCTCGGCTCCTAGTCGGCGTCGGTTAGACCTGCCCTAGGCTGTGGTCAAACCGGCCTGTGGCCGCCGGTCAGGCTGGCCAGAAGGCTCGATCAAACTGACGCGGTGTTGTGTTGGCTCTGGCTTCGGTCTTCTCGCCTAGGACCACCTCGGCTTCATCTCTAGTATGTATTCACACCTCATGAGACCTCACCTTGATGGTAATCACCTCTGAAGTCCTTGTCTTCACCTTGACGCGCTTCTTTCCTCCTCTTTCCTCTTCAAAGCGATTTTTGATTGAAACTGGCTTTTGTTTGATGAAGACAATCGCTCATGTACTGACCTTTGTGGCTCCACCCATCCTTGATGAAATTGCATTGGTGGCATAAACTCATACATCATCTGCGGTGCCCCACATGGCATAAAGTAATGAAAAGGACAACCCGGTGACAACATTGGACAAGGCCCCCATTGCATGACTTGAGGACTATACAGAAAAGGTGGCTCCAATTGCTTCGATGTTTGACCAAATCTCTGTCTAGGAGGTGATCTTGGTCTTTTCCCTTTGTTAGAACGTTGTTCGGCCTTTCTCTTCTCATACTTGTTCAAAAGCATCTCAAAAGACACCTTCGGTTTTTGTGGTGTTTTAGAGCTTGAAACGTCACTTTTATTATCCTTCCATACTCCAACCTCTAGGCCTTTTGGAACAAACATCTTAGGTCAAGGCTCTACAATCACTACCTCCTTCCCCTTTGTAGATCCGGCTTGTTTCGACCAAATCAACACCTTCTTGTCACCAAAGTCAACAGCATTCTTCGGGAAAGGATCATGATCTAGCTTCATCTTGGAACCCTCAGTAAATTTCAATTGTCCTTCCTTCATGGCCGATTGAACCTATCGACGAAACACATTACAATCATTAGTAGCGTGAGAATAAGAATCATGCCACTAACAATAAGTACGGCGTTTTAATTCCTCCAAAGATAATATGACATGGCCTTTAGGTAATCTAATTTGTTTTTCTTGCAAAAGATAATCAAACTATAGCAAACAAATGGTTTGTTTTTATTAATCCATGACCACTCGGCTACATAAATATCATGATCACCATCATCATCATCATAATCATTATCATCAGGGTAATCGACAATACTAATATTAGGTTTCTTATCATTAGACCTAACAAACCTATTAGTCTCTTTAGCCCTACTTTCTTGAGCTAGAGCCTTCTACATGAGTAGGGGTGGCAAAAAAGCTCGGGCTCGTGAGCACAGCTCAGACTTGGCTCGAGCTCATTTGGCTTGGCTCGGCTTGGCTTGGCTCAAAAGTCAAACAAGCCAAGCCCAAGCCTCCTTTTCAGCTCGTTGCTGAAATGATCCGAGCCCGAGCTGGCTGAGCCGCTTGTTTGGCTCGTGAGCCTAGGACATCATGTACTTATATGGATTATTTTATTTTCTAGTGGAGTTATTATTTGTCAACTTGCAATTTATTATCTGGATTTTGAAGAATTAAATATATGAACTTGTTTTAATTTTACATGTCGATGATTTGTTCTTGTTTTTCTTAATGATTACAAATTATACATGACGAGGTGCTTCAACGGGAAGGCTTGCAAGCCAGCTCGATCTGGCTCGATCCAGAAAACGAGTCGAGCCGAGCTTATGTTTCAGCTCGTTTCCCTAACCGAGCCAAGCCAAGCCAAGCCTAGTTTGTTGCGAACCTTTGCAAGCCGAGCTGAGCTAGGCTTAGCTCGGCTCATTTCCACCCCTATAAATGAGTTGACTAACATCAAGAAATTATTGGCCATCTAATCTTTCTTTAATAGGAGCAAGTAAACCATTATAAGCAAGGTCGGCCAAATCTCTTTCAGTTATGTCAAAAGTAAAACATTGGTTTCTAGCATCCCTAAACCTCTTGATATAATCAGTAACAAATTCATTGTAATTTTGCTAAATAGATGCTAAATTAGACAACCTCAGCTCAGTGTCACCAGTGTAAAAGTAATCATGGAATTGTGTTCTAATTGAGCCCAAGTATAGATAGAATTTACCGATAAAGAAGTAAACCATGTAAAAGCGGTACGAGACAAACATAAAGAAAACAAGTGCAATTTAAAATCATTCATGTTACTAGCTTCTTCACATTGTGCTAAGAATTGTCCTATGTGTTCCCATATGGTCCTACTATCCTTACCATTGAACTTAGTAAACTTAGGCACTCTAAAACCACGGGGATATCAGGGTACGGCTTTTGGTAAACCCTAGACCGATTCCTTGGCTCAATTCCAAATGCTTCTCTAATGATATTCCTCACACGCTCTTCCATATTCTGAGGTCTTGGGTGTGGATTTTGTGTCCTAAGAGGTGGTCATGGCACAATATGATTATATTGGCCATATCGAACATCTTGTGGATACCCACCATAAACATGATTAGGATCATTGTAAATATTATGTACGGGTGGAGGAATAGGTAGAATAGCATTAGCAACAGGGGCTACATGTGGATTAGGTGCTTGATAATGGTGCAAAATAGCATTATTCGTGATAGGATCAATTTCCTGCACTGGAACGATTGCGCCGGTCTAACCCGACCAAGGCCCGGTTTGACTGGCGGTCTAAGCAAAGGTGGGTGAGTCGGTCAGACCAGCCAGAGGCGCGGTTAGATTCGGCTAGGGTTTGTCTCGCTCCTGGCATGTTGTGTCATGTGACTACCCGCTCCATCGGTCTTGCTATATATGTGATGCATATGGACTTTGCTAGTGCTTGGAATAAAACTAATGATGGCAAATTGACCATGAGAGGGCCGAATTTGGAAGTCATAATAGATTCAACCCTCTTATAAAAAAAAGGAACTCATAACGGCCTCAAGTTTATTATTAAAAGTAGCATTAATAGTTTTATCTATGGCACTCTGTTGGCGCAGAATTTCGACCCGCCCACCGTCAAAGCGGGTTCCACGTTTCCACGGCGGCCTAGGAGATCTGCTTAGCTCCAATGCAGGTCCAATGGCTTGCCTAGGTGCGTTTAGGGCATGCCAGTTGATTTGATCTGCAATCAACAAGAATAAACAAGTAAACCAAGTTAGAGGACGATGGCCGATCAGCCGATAGGCCGATGTCGCATCGTGAGGGCCTAGCCGATACGGCAAAGCTATATCGGCCTACTTGAGGTTATAAAGAAATAAGATTAGTAAATAAATCTAATCTCATCGGCCTTTATTAATATATCTATAGCAATTTGATGGAATCGGCCGATGAGGAATATATGAAGTAAATACACTAGCTAATACTTCAGTGCAAACCTGTACAAGCCAATCGGCCGATATAAATATACTGATCACAGAGAAGTCCTGAGAATACCCTGTAATAAATATATTTATATCTATCGATCCACTCGTACAAGTGGCAAATACATGCAAAAACATAAAATAATCACATGCATTAGGTAAGACCGGCTGAAACCCCGGTGCTATCCTTAATTACAATCAAAGACAGGCTTTGAATTAAATCTCAAAACACGACTAAGGTCGATAGCAACTCAAAGTATAGATCGAGAATCAACACAAAGAAAATTAAGTCGCCGATCACTTTTGGGGATGGTAAATGCCTTAGATGGTCTGGATGAGCAAACTAATTCGACCACCGTCGGCAATAAACCCTAAAACGAGTTAATCACTGGCGAGATAGAATTAGAAAGCTACATCAAGATCATCCAAAACATGATAAACGACGATTACATCGACAGGGCTTAACGTGTCTAAAGCGACACATTAGCCCCGACGATGTAGATCGTCGGGTACGAGTTCTTACCTCTGCTCTGGGGAAGCAAGAACTCGCCAGAAGTTAACCTCTTGTGAGGGTTGGCGATGCGCCGAAAGTAGATTGTGTTTTGTTGTTGAATTAATTCAGAGAGCGTCTCTATGTACAGACTACCGGGATACTTATACCCGTGATTTACAACATTGCCCGTATAGGACACAATCTTATCTCTAACTAACAAACAAGTCCTTACGGTGGACTCTTGCCATAGATTAGATCTAAACTTACTTAATTTACAAGATACAATTGCCTAAAACCGGGTCTTATCCCTATTTGGCAATCTCCTTGAAGCTCAACTTAAGCCCAAACCGAGCCCACGCTGCCTCCATCAGCCTCCTGCTTCCATCGGTCGATGGCCGTATTGAACCCGCATCAGCCGATACAACCTCTCTGCTAGCGCTCCACCTGGTCCGATGCACCGCTGAGTCCGATACGGAACTTAGTCCGACTCCGGCTTGGTCCGATAGCATAACCGATCCGACTCGAATCGTTTCTTCTTCTCTGCATCGATTTTCTCTTTTCTCTCCGGGTAGATTATGAAAATCTGCTGTTAACACACTCGCTATGAGCTTTTGAATAGGGAGGGCTATGTCATCGAGATTTACCGCATCGGAGATGATTCGGGGTAGAGAGTTGGCCCTTCGAGAAACTCCTTAGCAGGTCTTCATGTAGCTTGCACGGACCACCTCCTCCAGCTCCTTCTTTTGCATCTTGAGTTCTTGGCATTTCTCCTCGGTCAAATCCTCAATGGTGACGGGCATGATGCTGCTTGGATCGACTTCGCGCTTGGTCATGATGTCGATGTAGTCGTTCCCCAGCGGAGTCGCCAAAAATCGTCTTGGCAACTTTTTTGGCAAGAAGACAATCACGATAAGGACACCTAAATGCCTTGCGGTGATATAAAGTCGCCAACTACCTCAATCTAGCAAAAGCTAAATCAAGATGGATTTTGTAAGCCTAAACCGGCTAGCAGAGCCGATTTAGATGAAACAAGGATAAACACCCGTCTCGTGGGCGAACGAAAGGTTTACGAAATAAACCTACAAAGGGATTTTGCACTCTCGCAGCGAAGGTGGGCGATTTACGACGCAAATCAACAAAGATGAACGAAACTAGGCTAGAACTATGCAAAAAAGGTTTATGCATATTGAAAAAGAGATTCAATTGGTTAATTGTATTGAAAGTAGATTGTGTGTCCAATTGAACCAGGTTAGTTTTGCCTCCTACAGGACCTCCTCCACATCAAACTCGGGGTAGAGATTCATTAGAACTCGAAAAACACCTCCCCACGCAAGGTGTTGACAGAAAATTCGTCGCACACATGAAGGCCTAAGAGATTTGCTTACTCCAGTGTAGGTCCTATCAAATTCAGGTTCAAGGCATGCCAGTTAGTTTGTTCCTATAACTAACAAGAATAAACAATGAATATTATATTATTGGGCCAATCAGCCAAGGGGCTGATATAGTCTAGTCTGCCCAAGCCGATGCCGATGGAATTTCGAATCTATCGGCTATAACCGATAGAGTTTAAACATGAAAAGTATAAAACATCATCGGCCGAAACAAGGACATAATATATCTGTCAATTTCCTTAACCTTATTACAATCAATCTTGATAGATCAGACTCAACCAAGACAGTATAAGATCAAAAGTAACAAAATCAAAGTTTTAAGCAAGTATATGTTACCTTTGAATATGAGCCAATGTGTTAAATATTAAAGCTTATCAAGAGCTCTATATTAAGCAATTTAGCCGATATCGGTCAAGGCAAGCTAAAGTATAAGCTACTAGCAACCTGTGATTAGTTATCGTAATCCAGATAGATCAAACTCAACCAAGACAGTATTAGATTGAAATTAATAATAACATGAACTAGCCGATTATATTAACCTTACAAACTTAGCCGATACAGCAAGTTATGTTGTGATAAGCAGATAACTCATCGGCTGAAACTCCGATGAAACAATGATTAGCATATGTCGACTTAAGTAAATTTAACCAATAAATTATAATCTAGAAGATTGGACTCAACCAAGACAGTTTTATATTAATAACAAACTGATTAAATTTAAAATAGCCGATTGATGTTATTCAAGGTGGTTGATATATTATATCTAACTTAAGACAGCAAAAGCAATCTAAGAAAAAGCCGATATATCGGATAAGCAACGCATGCAAAGACTGAATCAGTATATCGAACTTAATCGAGAAAGCACTAATTCCGACAATACAAGCGAAGATGATGATACTTACTTTCTCGCCGGAGATCGAAACCGATGCAGCCCAACTTGAAACTAAGAACTCGCTGAGAGTAAAAGGATGGCGATGTGCCAAAAGTTGTATATTGAACTATTGTTATTTTTCAAAGATCTTAGATGTACATATTTATACCCGTAGACTAAACTAAGTCTGACTCTAATACGATCGGATCAATACATGACTATATCTCTAAAACAAGGAAACTATTACAAACTCCGACTCAAACACGACTCCAATCAGCTAACAGAATAAAGGAAACTGTCTAAGTCTAATTCTAACACAACTTCATCGGCTCAAGATTCTATCAATAGAAAATAGAAACAAAGATACATCTTTCTTATCTTGGAAGCTTGCCAAAACTTAGATAAAACTTGCCAACTGAATCCTCTAAAATCACGGCGTAAGTTCCATCCATTGACTCGGTAACGGATACTGTCAAATTTTGCCATTAACATAATAAAACCTTCACATGCCGCCGGTCTGACTGACCCTACACCGTCGGTCAGACCGGCCCATAGGAGATGGTCAGACCGGTCCCATGAAAAAAACTCGATCCTTTTTAAATTCGGCAATGTCTTTTTATCTCGAGCGTATAGATGCTAAATTTGGGATGTTAACAACATTTACTATGACTGCATGGCACATTTACAGTGACAGAATGACGGTATTAACGCTCTGGTGCCCGCTAGTTAGTTAGCCATCCAGTGGTATTAAATTCCATTATTCCTGCAAGTGCAATGCACAAAAAACTCAGGACAAGAATTGGTGGCATGGGATTTTTTCCCCCTTTTTCCACACCAGCTGGCCCTTGGAGAATATTATCGCTTTTTCCAGCTGGCTCCAAAGTAAAGCGGATTTTTTGCTGTGTCGTTTAACCAATTTGTTATTGGCTTATTGCTATGCTTCACTTCTACTTTGTGTGATGGCAAATTGGTACTGGCAGATTCTTCTTTTAGTCACCACATGCACGCACTTCATACTCTATATGTATGTATGTACGTACGTACGTGTCTATATCTATACCTACGTGTGTATATATATATATACATACACACATATACATACATACATACATATATATATATATATACTAGTTGGATGCCCATGCGTTGCAATGGGAAAAAAATTAGGACAACTTTAAAAATCTTAGCGAGATGATATGAAATAATCAGTTCATTGCAACAAAAAATATTATTTTAGCATAAACAATAATTACATCGGATCTAATGATCTTTACATATTTAGCAACAGATACAGTGAAATATTATTATACAAATGTAATAAAATAATACATAATAATTCCCAGGGGTATCAAGAGGAGCAAAGTTTGAAAATCTACTGAAATATCAAAAAGTATAAACATAAACAGTAAAATACATGTATACCTATTTGAAGTCCACAAAAGCATTGACAACGTACAATAATAGCTAGATGTCATGTAAACCGCTCCAGCGAGACACACATGTGTCACCACGAAATAGTCCCATAATACAGTTACAACACCAATGCAACAGAGCATTGACCATAATACGGTTACAATACCAATACAATAGACGTTCAAAGTCTTACTACAAATTACATAGTGGATCATCATCTAGCAAACATGCTAGTTAGAAGTATCCTGGGCACAAGATTCCCACCTACTTCTAGCAAGCATCATTGCTATAAATAGTTTACTGGGATTATATCCTAGCCAAAAGCCAAAGGTCACATCTACTTCCACTGAACGGGATCTTATACTTATACTTCTAGCAAGCATATAGCTAGAAATAATCCCCAAAAGATATGGATGCACTTCCCACCTCCCTTCATGTATCATGGAGAAGACTTCCCAGTAAGCTCCATACTGAGGCTGCAAAACCATTCATAATAAACTATATAAGTGAAAATAGTTAATAAAATAAATATTTTGGTCAAAAATTTATTTACCTCTTCCTTAATTCACGTGCAACTGCAACATTAGGATCAAACTGCACCCTACTGAAGCATGTAGTGTGCAGGCTATGGTCTGAAATAAAAGGTACAATGATTATATTACATAATTTTATTGATCATAAGATCGATGAACACAAAATTAACAAGGACACATCAGCTTACCTTCTTCACGCTTTGCTCTAAGCATTGTTGCTACAATGATAGGTTGCTCACTAGAGCATCTCGCCCATTTAGTTAAATGGTCAGTAAGCATTTTATCCTTAATAACTAACATCACAGGTTTGAAACTACATAAAAATAAACATGTCAAATGCAAATAGTGATAAGAAATTAAGGTAGAAACAAAAAGACATATGTACTCCAAAAAAAAAAGTATGTGCATACCTGCCATCAATTATAAGAATATTCCTATATGGGATCCTCTTCTTGTAGCCTTCCACAAAGCCTATAGAACTTACAAAGATGACCATTCCAATAACATCTGCACATGTGAAAATTGTGTTAATAGAACTTCTATTTGTCACAACGTTGCCTACGAGCTTTTCGGCAGGCACTTTCTTTTTGTCTCTCACTTGGTGTTGCATTTTGTCGCTTTGCTCTTTGACGATCTAGCTTTGCTTGCCTTTGTTCCGGTGTAAGGCTAGCATAGCGAGCCGTGTGACGAGAACGTTCCCGTGCTAAAATAGATTCATTGAATAATTTTATTTGTGTGTTGTGTCATGTAAAAAAGAATGCTTATAGTTTTAAGTCAATACCATTTGAGAGAGGGAGAGACATGCCGTGTACACCACGCTCCTACAATCACAGTGCAATGACATGCCTTACACAATGCAATGTGCACTGGTGAAAGGGAAAGTTGGATGAGATAGATCTTACCTCACATTCAAGAACTGTGCAGCAAGTACTAATGTGACTTGTGAGGCACTTCACAGTGCGATGACATGCCGTATGGATAATTCATATATTCCATTTGTCCTAAAATATAGTATATAGTTAAGTAATACTATAATTCCTAGTTGAACTGAAATTACTCAACTATATTTCCATACCACACATTGTTGTATCGGACCTTTTGTCAGTTGCTGCTGCTTTTGTTGATTATTACTACTATATGATGTCGGTATAATATTACTACAATATGATGTCGAGAATTTGAGATCAATGCGTGCAACACGTGGTGTCTAGAAATATCTTCAGACTGTTATTACTCCTTGAACTAAAATCAGAGATCAATGCCGTTGGTGGAGCTCCAGACCTTCTGCCGATAGCCGCCCCACCGCTGCAGCTCCAAGCCCTCGCCGCCCTTGTTCCGCCACTAACATCCCGGCCGCCAGGTTAGGGCGGTGCCGACGCGGGACCCCGTCGACGCCGACTCCCTCAGGCTCGCCGCCAACGCCAACTCCGGCTGCACAGATTGTCCGAAAATGTTTTTCCTCAATTTCTGCATTCTGGAAATTTTCGGAGTTGTCCGAAAATCATTTTCGGAACTTTCGAAAAATTACAGAACCAAGTTGTGCGTTCTGGAAATTTTCGGAGTTGTCCGAAAATCATTTTCGGAACTTCCGAAAAATTTTCGGAACTTTGGAACCCAGTGGAATGTGATGGACGATTTCGATGAGTAGTCAGCCACCGTTGGTGGAGCTCCAGACCTTCTGCCGATAGCTGCCCACCGCTGCAGCTCCAAGCCCTCGCCGTCCTTGTTCCGCCACTGCTCCACCCCACTGCCAGCCGCCGGCAGCAAGGGCTACGATGGGCGGCAGAACAGGATGAGGGGGGAGGGAACGGCGTCGGCCGGGGAGGAGAAGGATGGCGCCGGCCGGGGGGGAGGAGGACTGCGCCGGCCGGGGGAGAAGGTGGATGGCGCCGGCCGAGTGAGGAGGAGGATAGCGCCGGCCGGGGGAGGAGGGGAGGAGGAGGAGACCGGCGCTGGCAGGGGGAGGAGGAGGAGGATGGTGCCGGCCAAGGGAGGAGGAGGTAACCGGCGCTGGCAAGGGGAGGAGGAGGAGGATGACGTCGATGTGGTGGTAGTTTGGTTGGTTTGGAAAAGGATATGTTTCTAGAATAATGACCAAAATGCCCCTCCGAGCTGTGGTAAATGAGTAGACAGCATAGCTATGTGTCCAAATAGTAAGGGTAATTTGGTAATTTCGCGTAGCACTCAATCCACCCCTCAATCCAGCAGGATTGCATATCCAATTCCCAGCCACACCCAAACAGTGGAAACTAAAAAGTGGAAATACCCTGTAACGATAATAATTATTTTTTATAAAAACCTACAATAAAATTATATTGGTAACTCCGTAATGAAGTACGGGTATTTTGCTAGTTTTTTTATAAACTTTGGGTTAATATAAATATGTGGTAATTTTGATGACAAATATGAATTTCGTAATGGAGTGTTTTCACCGTATTTGTACGTATGCAATTCAGTTCAATTATGGGCTCTAAAATTTCATTTCTAAGGCTGGAATATATTATATTTGTAATTTTGAATATTAATTAATCCGAAAATGTTTTTCCTCAATTTCTGCATTCTGGAAATTTTCGGAGTTGTCCGTGAAAATCATTTTCGGAACTTCCGAAAAATTACAGAACCAAGTTGTGCATTCTGGAAATTTTCGGAGTTGTCCGAAAATCATTTTCGGAACTTCCGAAAAATTACAGAACCAAGTTGTGCGTTCTGGAAATTTTCGGAGTTGTCCGAAAATAATTTTCGGAACTTCCAAAAAATTACAGAACCAACTTGTGCGTTCTGAAAATTTTCGGAGTTGTCCGAAAATCATTTTCGGAACTTCCGAAAAATTACAGAACCAAGTTGTGCGTTCGAGAGGGGACGGGCCGGCTCGACGGCGGTGGCGGCAGCGAGGGGCGGCGGCGGCGGAGGGGAGGCGGAGTGGGGCGGCCGTGGGGCGGGCCGGCTCGACGGCGGGGGAGGACTGGCGCAGGAGGGCAGGCGCGGCAGCAGCGGCGCGGGATGGCCGGCATGGCAGCCGCGGCGGGGGATGGCCGGCGCGGCAGCGGCGGCGGGGGATGGCCGGCGCGCGGGCACGACGGCGCGGGAGGAGCGGCGGCGCTACGATGAGGAGAGAGAGAGAGACGGTCAGACGGCTCGCGCGGACGGCTTCGGTGAGGCGCTGAAGCGAGAGAAGAGAAGAGAGAGCGAGAGAGAGGGAGGCGTTTTTAGGCTGAGTTCGCGAGTCGGTTTTCTGAGCGTCTCGATGGCTACGAAAACACGCACAGTGCAAACAGTAAATGCACAGCGACACGCAGTACACGCATAGTATCAAACAGTGCCAAACAGTACACAAGCAGTGTCTACTACAGTGCCAAGCAGTGTTAAACAGTACACAAACAGTGTTTTGAGTTTGGAATGCACCGAGGCGCTCGGAAGAGCGCCTCGCGAACTCAGCCATTTGGAGCGGCTTCGGTGGGAACGGACACCACGGTTCCTTTCTTTTTAATATGGTATATATATATATATATATATATATATATATATATATATATATATATATATATATATATATATATATATATATATATATATATATATATATATATATATATAGCCATCCAGTGATATTAAATTCCATTATACCTGCAAGTGCAATGCACAAAAAGCTCAGGACAAGAATTGGTTGCCTGGGATTTTTTCCCCCTTTTTCCACACCAGCTGGCCCTTGGAGAATATTATCACTTTTTCCAGCTGGCTCCAAAGTAAAGCGGTTTTTTTGCTGTGTTTAACCAATTTGTTATTGGCTTATTGCTATGCTTTACTTCTACTTTGTGTGATGGCAAATTGGTACTGGCAGATTCTTCTTTTAGTCACCACATGCACGCACTTCATACTCTATATGTATGTGTGTGTATCTATCTATCTATCTATCTATATCTATATCTATATATATCTATATCTATATATATATATATATGTATATCTGTGTGTATATATATAATATATGCAGATGATATGATTGGCTTGTGAGAATTAGATGCGTCCTCTTAATTATTTGTTGCAATTACTCCTTTGGAGCACATGAATTTTACATGATTTTCATATAAATTACTTTGATTCCCAAACAAAATCCTCCAAAAATCTTCGATTCCAAATAAGGCCTCAAATATTACCAATTCTTGCAAATAAACGCATAAATATGTCGAAAAAATTTCAAGTGTTGCGACATGTGTTGTTACTAGTGACTATTCGCCTTGATCGTTTTTGTGCTAGAAACCATTTTGGTGAAATATGGGATATTATATTAGAAAAGAAATATGTTTAGAACCCATTTGTAACATGAAAAAGATATTTAATACTTGTCAATACGGAGCAAATATGGCTCCACATCTTGGAATGCCTAAGAGATACAAGCAGACTACCACAGCGATAATTGTAACCAACTTTCTCGCACACGTTAATAAATTACCATCCGCCACTGTCTTCACTTCTTTGGAGATCAAGCTGACATCACAAAACAAGTCAACGACTTAGACTCGAAAGAGAATCCCTTTGATCAGATCATTCGCAACCTGTTGGGTAAACCTCTATAGGGTCTTAGTCGAGGGTTCACAAATATAGCTACCAATAATAAGATAGAAAATAACAAAATACTAAACAATCATAGCCGCATAAATACTAGAGAAAAAGGTAAAACACTATACTATCATAGGATCTCGAACTCTAAGAATGCTTTAAACAAAAAAAAACATAAAAGTTACTACAGAGAGATGAGGTAAGGTATCACAGAGGTGGTGGCGGCGATAGAAAACCTTAAGGTGGGTTAGTCACAAAACTACTATAGCCATGTTTTTATTTTTACTTGTGCTTGCAATTTGGATGCATTTGCATTCTTGGATTTTATAATAAAACTATGATTGATAGCCGACAACATACCGAATTAGTGATTGCTCTTTATGTATACTAGAAAACAGTTGCTTAGCAAACAAAAATGCATCCAAGACACAGAGAAAAGAAAAGAAAACAATACTGTGTTTATAACAAAGTAAACTTTAAAGGCAGAGGCTGTAAATGTATACCATTTTCATTATCTTTATAAAGAAAAGGTAAACTTTGATGATATTAATTTTTAAAGGTCTGATATGATCAATTGCCCTGAAAATAATAGGAAAATAATACTATATAGAGTTCAGCAACTGACATGCATGCAGTATGGTTGGATTGGCATTGTTTGTTTGTTCGTCAGTGACTCGCGTCTCTTCTGACATAACTATACATTGATAAAGACTAAGGAATCATTAGTCGTTATAAATGATTGCGATGTCGCCTCTGTCAGATTGTGTACGTGAGCCTCTCGATATTGGTGTTATTATATTTAGCATAAGAAACGTGCAAGTTAATTAATTGGATTAGTGGTTTCTCCATGCTTAATGATGCATTGAAAATAGTTTTTCTTCTCAGAACTAAAAATTGGTTTGTTCAACTCCTCTTTTGTTGAGATGATAACATCAGTAGTAGTAGATGAGAGCAGGACATGGCAGCTGACAATCGGATCAAACTAGATCAGAATATTTAGAACTGTTCTCATCTTAAAAAAAAAGATTGGCTAGTTTGTTTTGTTGATTCTATCAATTTTGAGGCTCCACTCATATACAGATTTTATCTCGATTTTCGTTAGCACGTCTTTTAAACTGTTAAACGGTGCTAAACTTAAGTTGCTCTAAAATATCAAATTAATTTATTTTTCAAGTTTATAGTAATTAAAACTCATTTAATCACATGCTAATAGCTTTTTTTGTTTTATGTGACATTACTTAATCTTAACCCTCATGTATCTCAAACGGGGCCTATAATATTGTCAAATATATGGTAAAAAGAAAAGAACCGTCTCCTAGTTGGAATAAGGTAAAAATAATGGGCATATTCCTTATGCTATAGGCCCATATAGAGCTAGTCATATATAGTGACATGTTTGGCTATTTTTAGGGAGGAGATATCCGTTGATGCTCTTATGCTCCTAGTAGGGACAACTTTATGCTCCCCACCATGAGCAACTATAGGCTCTATTATGCATCAATCCAAAACCGCGAAACAAATTTTTTTGCCAAAATAGAAAGCCCCTGCCTCTTGCAATTGACAACTTCTTTTTTCCAAAGCCATGAAAGTCCTTAGCATAGAGAAATGTGTCCCCCCCCCCTTTAGTTATCTCATGGTATAACTCGTTTTTAAGACCGCTATATTTGATACATATCATATTATAAAGGTTATGTTTGGAAAGAGTTTCCAGCATCTACAGCTTCTTCTCAAATCTTTAGCTCCCTAAACAATTTAATTTTTTACTCAAATTACGAAAATATTTGGTTATATCATAACAACACACACTAGAGTTCCTTTGATTTGAAGAAAAAAATAAGAATTTTGAAGAATTTCAACCCTACAGAAAAAATTTCCTATAGAAACATTTTCTATGAAAGCCTTTGAAACAAATGATTGAATCATATCCTATCATTTGAAATTTATATGGAATAGACAATCCTAGAAAGATTTTAGAAAAAAATTAGCAAGAGCTCCAACCTCTTTTCCTTTCTCTCTCATCTAATTTCTGTGTTTTTCCTATGGTTCAATCAAGCAGTCATTTCTGTATTTTTTCTGTGTTTTGCAATCCTCTTATTTACTGCATATCAGAATCTTATATTTTTTTCATCCATCCGTTTTTTCATCCATACGATTCAAAGGGGCTAAAAACCAAAACCATGAAAACCCATAATTTCCGATGTCTCATTGGCTACTCCCCTACAGTTATTTCTTGTTAGAATTTCTCAGTTTCCAAAACAGGTCCAAATTATCCCCTACAGTTGTAAATATCCCCGGATAACTATAATCCTATCCAAAAGAAAACGAACAACTGTCACTAGAAATATTTAAAAATCCAAAATATAATATAAAAAAAATACTAGCTCATATTCATGGTCAACGAGTCAACAGTCGTCCTCCCCCTCGCCGGAGAAAATAGAAAAAGAAGGGTCATACCAATCGGACGGCCAGGATAACGCCACCCCATCTTCCGGGAATCTCCAGAGAAACCACGCCGAACAACAGCACGCCACGACGCCACGGTCATCGGCCATGGGCCCCACCTCCCCCCGCAAGGTGGGCCCCACACGCTGACCGCTTGACCCAGCCCGCAGCCTCTCTCTCTCTCTCTCTCTCTCTCTCTCTCCTCCACTCGACCCACCCCTCCACCAACTCGCAACTCCACCAAGCAACCAAAACCCAAATCCCCCACCCCCGAATTCCACCCAATCCCTCGCGCCCCGCCAGAGATCGATCAACCGCACGCCGATTCAGCCCGGGAATACTCAATTGTTGAAGAAATTGTGGTTTCCGGAGGCGGCGGAGGCGGAGAATTGTTGGTTTTCTTGGGTTTCTTGGAGGGGGAGGTGGGGAGAGATGGGGGAGGGGGTGAAGGCGATGCTGGCGCGGCCGATCCAGCTGGCCGACGAGGTCGCCAAGCAGTGCGGCGCGGCGCGGTGCTTCCGCGTGGAGTGCGGCGAGCTCAAGGCGAGGGCAGACAAGCTCGCCGCGCTGCTCCGCCAGGCGGCGCGCGCCGACCTGTACGACCGCCCCGCCGCGCGCATCATGGCCGGGGCGCAGCAGGCGCTCCTCAAGGCCTCCTCCCTCGCCGCGCGCTGCGCCAGCGGCCACTCGCGTCTCAGGCGCTTCTTCACGCTCAGCCCCGCCGCCGGGTTCCCCCGCACACTGGGCCTCCTCGACACCGCGCTCGAGGACGTCGCGTGGCTTCTCCGCATCTCCTCGCCGCGCTCCGGCGGCGGCGGCGGCGACGACGACGACGGGGACGGCGACGACGGCGACCTGAGGGGGCTCCCAAACATCGCGCAGAACGAGCCCATACTGTTCCTCATCTGGGACCACGTCGCGCGCCTCCACACCGGCGGGCTCGCCGCGCGCGCCGACTCCGCCGCCAACCTCGCCTCCCTCGCCCGCGACAGCCAGCATTTCGCCAAGCTCATCATCGAGGAGGACGGCGTGCCGCCGCTGCTTAGACTGCTCAAGGAAGGAACCGACGACGGCCAGGAGGCCGCCGCCCGCGCGCTCGGCCTGCTCGGCTGCGACGATGAGAGCGTCGACAAGCTTGTCCAGGCCGGGGTGTGCTCCGTCTTCGCCACGGCGCTCAAGGATCCACCCATGCGCGTCCAGGCTGCCGTCGCCGATGCCATCGGTACTCTCGCTGACCGGAGCACCACCTGCCAGGAGCTCTTTGCGCAGAACAACGCCGTCCGCTATCTCGTCGGTCACCTCGCCTCAGGGACCATCCAGGAGCACAGCAGGTACTCTGTCGGCTCCAGCAGCTCCAAGAACAGCGCCGCTGCCCCTCAGCACATGACGTCGCTCCACTCTGTCGTGCTTGCCAAGACGCTCAGCATGCGCCATGGCGGTGACCGTGGCACCTCCTCCACCGACGAGCCCCCAAGGGTGTCCAATGAGCAAGACGCAAAAAGGAATCAGATGCAGTCGGTCGTGCAATCCGCGATGGCCGCTAAGACAAAGACAAATGGCTCGTTGGTTCCACCCTTCAGGCCACAGCTGGGCACGAGTGGTTCTAGTGGCCGTGGTGCCGTTCGGGAGGTGGAGGACCCAGAGACCAAGGCACGGCTAAAGGCCATGGCAGCGAGAGCTCTGTGGAAGCTTGCCCGTGGTCATCTAGATGTCTGCAAGAGCATTACTGATTCGCGCGCACTGCTCTGCTTCGCAGTGCTTCTTGAGAAGGGTGATGGTGGCATGGATACTAGAGTACAGTACTTCTCAGCGATGGCAATCATGGAAATTTCCCATGTCGCGGAGCACACCCTTGCACTGCGACAGTCGGCATTCAAGCCTAGCTCTCCAGCAGCCAAGGCTGTCGTCGACCAGCTGCTTCACATTGTCAGGAAGGGAGACTACGATGATCTCTTGCTCCCTTGCATTACTGCCCTTGGCTGCCTTGCACGCACTTTCACAGCGAGTGAGAACCGCGTCATCGCTCCCCTTGTGGAGCTGCTCGATGAGCGTGAGCCACCAGTCATTAAGGAGGCCGTGCTTGCGCTCACCAAGTTCGCATGCAATGAAAACCACCTGCATGTAAACCACTGCAAGGCCATCGTGGACAACGGTGGTGCTCGCCACCTTGTCCAGCTGGTGTATCTGGGTGATGAGGTGCAGATAGAGGCACTGATACTGCTCTGTTTCATTGCATTGCACGTGCCAGAAAGTGAGGAGCTGGCTCAAGCTGGTGTGCTTGCTGTGCTTCTCTGGGCATCAAAACAGGCACACATGATACAGGACATGCGTGTCGATGCACTACTTCCAGAAGCCAAGGGGAGGCTGGAACTCTTCCAGTCCAGAGCCTCCAGGTGATTTTGGCAGCAAGACCAGCAGACATGGGTTAGTAATTTCTTTGCTGCAATGGGTAATTAGAGTAGATTTTTTTCTGTTGTTCATCATTGTTCTATCGGAGTTTTCTTCTCCGTAGGTTGTACAAATCTCTAGCAATCAATCTGTCAGTAAAATTGGTTGGGGTTATTGAATTGTAATTCAAGAGGCATTTTAAACAGATTATATGTGTACCTGTAAAGTTGGCCAAGAAATTTAGTTGTACTTGTTCATTGCAATTGATTTTCTTGTTACTTTTGTCTAGTTGGATTGCAAGAAAGTGGGATTCTGAAGCTTTGGTTCCTGAGCAGGCTATTTATAACTTATAAGCAATTTCACATTATTCAGCTTCAAAAATCAAAACACTAGCATATAAGTCAACTATTCATCTACAATTTTTAGAAGCATGGGAACTCCAAGAAAATTTTTTTTAAGAAGGATCTTGCATATCATGGTGCCCTACATATTGCATATGAACATTAATTTTGATTGTTTTGTATCGGCAGATGTAGATTGCTGAATATATGATTAATTTTAATGTTGCAGAGCATCCCTAGATTGTTTTTATATATTGCTAGTGTGTTCTTTTTCAAACTTGTCCTACTCATGTTTGGAGTTTGGACATTTCTTCATCGTTCACCTTGTCCAATATGTCTAGATATTTATTTATGCTTGTAGCAATGTGCTATATTAGCATTTATCAGACGAAGGAACAGGGCACATTAACCAACAGTTGATAACCTGGGTCAATACTCAATGCAACATGCGATTTAAAATACTCTTGCATTTTCAGTGTATATAGACAAGCCTCATTGATACATATTTTGTTATAACAACATGCTGAAGGTTGACGTACAATCCGTGTACTCTGAAAGTTGACCAACAATATTATTTACTTATATGAGCCGTGCAACTGCTAGGTGTCTTGCTTTTGTCAGCCAACTTCACCAAGTCAACCAGTTCTTGTTTTAGACCTTCATGGATCCTGTAATAAATCATAGGCGTAATAAGTACAATTGTTATTCTTATAAACAAAAGTAATAATAACATCAACAAATGGCATTGACAATAATGTAGTTCTCTTTTGTTTCTTCTTCTATTGGCACTAGTATACTGGGTTTTTTGTTTTACTTTTTTTGAAAATGACAGTTGTACTTTTGACATCACTAGTTGCTGGATAGAACTATTCTCTCCTTATCTATATAATGTTAACAAGAGCACCACCACATGTACAAACATCAAAGTTTCCCATACTAGATGACACCAACTTACCCAGCTGACAACGACACCTGGGCCCCACCAGAAGTCGCAATCCAGAGGGGCCAGCGTGTCATTGTCAGTTCTTACCCAGGTGATCAGTGTGGCCAGTCAAGTGAAGCCTGCTCACCTCCGCAGTTCCCGGGGATGGCGATGCCGCACTGCTTGGTGACATAGAACACCTTGTCCATGCTGATGTTGTCCCTGACGCCTGGGCTGCCCAGGTAGGTGCAGACGCAGGGCACGTTGACGTCCTTCATGGAGGCGCAGCAGTCAGGCGACGGCTGCAGCTTTGGCCCGTCCTTCTCAACGAACTTGTAGCAGGTCGTCTTCAGCACCTCGACGTCGTTCTGGCATTCTGAACCTGCCGCTGCTGATGGAGCTGGAATTGCTTCTGCAGCTGCTGCTGCAGTGGTGGACACTGCCAGGAGGAAGATCAGCAGTGCAGTCAGGCTTGAAGAGCTGAGCTGAGTCGACATCCTGGTATGTGTTGTTCTTGCTGATATCTTCAACTCTTCGGATTAAATTTGAACTTTGGATATGTGCAATGCAAATATTTATAGAGCTTTTGGTGCCTGAGCATTTGTCTGGGCTAGTTGAGCATTTCGTGCTGCACTGGTACCATGGAAATGCAATGCTTGTGAGGTGATGGTTCATGGCTACGTGTTTGATTTAGCTTGTGCAGCAGATGCAAATGCAATTGGTGTGATAATTTGTTGGAAGCCGAGAGCTTACAGTTCAGATACTGTTGGGCTCTGTGATCTACTGGCTTGGGCCGAAGGATTGCTAACAGCCCAGTTCTGCTTTCCTAAAGCCCATCAGGGACTGTCTGATATGAGTTGCATTTGGAGGCGGCGGAATAGCAAATGTATATCTGCTGATAAATTTTCAGTTGTGACCACAAAGAGGTTAAAAGATCCATGTTCAGTTAATCTGCAATGCTCATTTTCTGCTGGTTGACAAGATTGGACTGAGATCCACATTTATAGGAATAAGTCTATTGTGCCTCCCTTATCTCTAACCCATGATCGAATCGCATTCCTCAATCGCAAAATCGGGTATAACGTCTCTTCTAACTTCGAAAAGTGGTGCAAATATACTTCTTTAATGGTTTGGAAAGCGGTTTTGTTTGACGTGACAGGTTGACCGCGGTCAAAACCATTGACTCAGCACATGGCCTCACATGTCAGGTACGATCTTTTTCTCCTTCCCCATCTCTTCGTCTCTCTCAGCAGCAGTGCTGATGGCGCAACCGGGAAGGGCAGCAACACGGCGGCGGTGGCGCACACATCTTTCGCTCCGACTTGAGCCGATGGCGTGACCAGGAAGGCAGCAAGGCGACGACAGCGAGGCACACATCTTTCGCTTCGACTCGATCCGATGGCGCGGCCGGAAAGGGCAGTAGGGCGGCGACGACGGTGGGGCGGCGCACACATCTCCCTCTTCGACTTGACCCTCTGTCATCAATGCCACTCTCCACCAACGAGGAGGAGAGAGGCTGCCTCCCTCCTCAACCATCTTCCCTGGCAACCATCTTCCCGGATCCAGAAGCCGGAGGAGGAACGACCACCATGGCGACGCGGGCCCAAATCGACAGTGACAGGTGCGATCGACGAGGACGGGCGGCAACCGCAATGGGCGGCAGACATGTGGTGGATTTGCGACGAGGAATTCGACAATTCGTACAAGCCACCATAAGATGAACAGGACCACGACGTCTGGACCGGCCGCCGCGACACGGGCCTTGAGCTCGGCAACAAACATAGCCATGAAGTGCACGGTGAGATCCTTGATCTTGTCCAGGGACACGGCGGCGTAGGACCTACCGGCTTTTCCTCCCTCGAACTCGATGGACCGGTGGTCGAACGCTGGCGCCACCATGGCCACGTGGCCAGAGCCCTACCACCACCGCGTACTCATCATTGCGGACTGGAATGGGAGGGGGCCATCGCCGTCGTGTCTTTGAGCAAATATCACCGCCACGACCTCCCCGAGCTCCCGCATCCTCCATCCGGTAGTGGTGGCTCATCTCTCTGCCGCAGGAAGGGATAGAAAAGAGAGGAGAGAGGAAAAGAGGGGAGGGAAAGAGGAATGTTGCTGACAGGTGGGGGCCACAAGCTGCCTCAGCCAGTCAACGGGGTGAAAGCTGTCACGTCGGATAATACCGCATCCCAAACCACCGAAGAAGGCAATTTGTATCAGTTTTCGAAGATGAGGAAGGTGTTATACCCGGTTTTGTGGTCGAGAGATGCGATTCATCCAGGAGGCAAGAGTTTAGGGAGACAAAGTAGACTTGTTCTACATTTATATAGCTAGGAATTTGTCTCACTTGGCTAGGCAGAGTGTGGTGAGCCCAATGGGTTAGCTACAGGCTTGCTTGTTTGTCCAGCTGATTACGGGTCTGTTTAGTTTGTTGCTACTTTCAATCTTATCAAATTTTGATAGGGCAACAAAGTAAACACAATTCAACCATTATTACCTTACCAAATTTTGACAGTTTTAAAAGCTTCCTCTCTTAAAACTCTATTAAAATTTGGCAAATGCATCAATCCAAATAAATCCAGTGCTACAAAAATTTGGTATTTGGTCATGTTAAAATACACCAAAATTTAGCATTACCAAAATTTGGTATGGTTGATTTAGACAATCTGGGAGCTCCCTTTGAATTTTAGGTTTGATTTTGGGATACTTTTGTCACTTTCCTTGCCAAGCTCTCCTTTCATAATTGCTAATGAATACCATTGAAAAATCTTCCTAAAATTATTTTTAAAATAACTAAAATAAAATTCAAAATCGGTTTCTTCCACTTCTCTACTGGCTCTAGAATCCTCCTGAACCATCTAGAACTCTGTATCTCCTTGTTTCTTCTTCCTCAATTCTCTGCCTGTGTTTGATAGTGGCATCTAGCTAGACAACTGGGTTTGATTGATCAAGTTTGGCCTTCCTTGGTAAAGCTAGATGCTCCTAATTGATGCAAGCATGTAACTACTAATTAACAAAGAAGTTATAAAAGTATTTACGTTTAACTTGAGCAAAACCCAAGACAAATGAGATCATAAGAAGTACTACTGGTACTTTTCTAAATCATAAAAATAATTTTGTCTTCTTTAGCAGTCAAACGTAGCTTTCTCCTGTCTTTAATTTTCCCTCTTCAATTTGAAAGCGCTGAAGCGTTCCAATGCATGTTCTGTCTGAATTTTGGGTACTAAACTTGGGTAAATTTACTATCTTATCCTTAAGAAAATATCGGGAGATGTTGTTTTTTTAAGTGTAAAATCAATTTGAAGGCGCTGGAGCATTACAATTCATTTTCTGTCTAAATTTTGGGGTATTTAACTTGGGTAATTTAACCATCTTTGAGAATAGTGTAAAACTTGATTGGTATCTCTAATAGGTATCTCAAGATACAAAACTTTTACCTAGAGGTACTTTATTAAGTATCATAAAATTTCTCACTTAACTTGAGGTTTGTTCTTGAATTCAAAGTAAAAAAGCTTGGCGAAATTTGAAAAAGGCGTCAATTAGCTAGGAGGGAGGACAAAATGATGCCTTCTGCAGAGGCGATGACGAATGCCTCCAGAGCTCTCTAACCTAATGATGCTCTCTTTGCTGCTGCTGCTGGAGCAAAGCTTGTTCGCTTTGCTTACCTGCTGCAGGCATGCATGCCTGCCTCCTTGCTCTCCGATCACCCAACCGCTCCATGCACAAACCTGCACAAACACAACACCACTCCTCTCTCTCTCTCTCTCTCTCTAGATGTGTCCCTGCATATTGGACCAGCCATGATGCTTGCAAGCAATGCTGCTAGCTGCTGACAATTTGTGATCTCAAGAAAAGAAAATTTATTCCAGCTTTGTTAGCTAGCTGCTGCATCAGATATTCAGAGATGGCGAGTGAGTGATGCATGAGGTATTGTGATCAATGCCTTGCAGTGTCTCGCATGGTGTGCTGCCTGCAAAAAAGATACTCAGCTTGTTGCTAGGGCACACAATTTGTAAAGGTATGCAACAAGGTGCTGCACATCATGCAATTTCCCTGGCATGTGGATGCTGCTAATTGCCTGACAAGAATTGGGCCAAAAAGCTTTTAGCTTTCAAGGGAGAGAGATCGGTCGATGAGCGTGTCAACAAACGCACTCGATCGATCATCAGATGGTCCAATTGACAGATATATGTTCAGGCAACGGTGAACATGCTGTGTCGATCGATCGTACGTCCTTCAGATCGAAATGCATGAATAATTCCTGTCCTAATTTCAGATGAGAGATGCTGCAGGTAACGTTAACAATTAAGCTACTATACGTCTATACTACCTGCAAATCTGCAACTTGCTGCGCGCCTGCAGAAAAGTTCAGCAAATAAGCCACAACAAAGTTCAGAGATCAAGCAGCTGATGCTGCGAGTACAATGCCTGACGTAGGATCAAGCTGGCGACGCATGTCTAACTCATTGTTATCAAAATTAAAACGAGCTCTACACATCATACTCTGACCAGTTACAAAAAAATTTCAAATCTGAATTAATTAAAAAACTATAGTTAGCGTTGTGGACTTTATGAGGATTTTGCACCCAAAAGACAGGTAGGAAAGAACAATGAGAGCAGGCATGATGGTACTTAAGCCCCCCATATCTCGTGAGAGTCATGTGAAATCACACCAAGATCTCCCAAAAGTATAAAAAGTACATACATACACACGCTCTCCCTATATACTATATAGTATATTTATGTCTGCAGTTAGCTCTTCATGCATGTGAATGTATAATACTTGATTCCTCTCTGGCGTGTACTATATATATTATATATACTTTGTCAATCCCTGACAAAAACAAATGCGTACATATACATGTACTTTTAACAACAAATTATGTAAAGTGATCTTTATATATTTTGTCAAATTGACATGCAATGCAACATGGTCTGTCGTCAACTGTGGTGGTATCAATGTATGTTCTCCCTTTTGCTAAAGATGTTGTCTCATCTACACGTTCCAAAAGTTGTCACGAGCAGTAGTGTGATACACTCATGCATTCAGCTACCTAAAGATCCTTTCTCTCTCTCTCTCTCTCTCTCTCTCTCTCTCTCTCTCTCTCTCTCTCATGAATAGATTCTTGCAGCTGCCTTATGCATGAGAGTAGAAGAGTATATATATATGTAGGCATGATTCGTTATGAGTAGAAACATACGGTGGTGGCGTAGTCTGCAGGCGCAAAATACCTGCTTTGTCTTGAGTGCAAACTAGCATGCATGCTGGCATGCAGAAATGCAGAGAAATATGTAAGTGTAGCGCCCATGATGTCTTGGTGCTTTTGCTCACTTGTCCACCTTGTCCAAGGTCACACTGGCTATTACTATATACGCATTGACGTCGTCGTATATGTACATATATGGTTTTTAATATTGAATATATACTGAGTTAATCAATTTATTTTATACTAGGCAATTGTTAGATATTCTTTTCCTCCAAGACATGACCCATATGTAAAAAATCAAGTTTCGTAAGCGGGCCTATTAAGAGATACCCATCTACAAAAATATTTTCATTTTCGCAAGCGGACAGCTAGAAGACCCATATGTAAAAAATCTTTCCACAGCGCACCGGTATCTCGGTCTCTTTATTTTTCTTGAAGTCTTCACCAGGTCTCACCCCTCACACTCTTCTCCACCTCTCTCTCCCTCTCCCCTCCTCATCTTCTCTGCACACCTCTCCTCATCCACCACCTTTCTCTCCCTCTCCCCTCCTCATCCCCTCATCTTCTCGGGGCGGCGGGAGCAACTAGTGGCGAGAAGGAGCCGGCGGGTAGTGGGAGTAGCCGACACCGCCAGCCCCCCAGCAAGTGGATCCACCGTCACCGACCCCATAGCAAGCAGATCCGCCACCACCTTCCCGCAAAGTGGTGGGGAGGGAGTAGCACACGGCGGGAGGGAGCTAGCGGGCGGCAGGAGCAGCCAACGCCGCCGGCCTCCGACGGGCAGATCTATTGTTGTCGGCCCCACAAAGTGGTGGGGGAGGGAGCAGATGACGCCACCAGCCCCACGGTGGTCAGATCTGTTGCCGCTGACTCCGCAGCGATCGGATCCGCCAACGTCGCCCCCGCGAAGTGGTGAGGAGGGAACAACCGATGTTGTCGGCCCCGTGGCGCGGCAACTAGAGTGGCGATGGCGATGGTGGCTTCGGCTGTAGTGACGATGGTGGTGGCTTGCTTTGGCTGCAGCGATGGCGGTGGCGGCTACAACAACGACGATAATTTTGGGAGCTAAGGTTTCGGCCAATTTGGTTTTTTGGAATTTTTATTTTTTTTTGTCGAAATTATTTTCGCAGACGAGCGGCATAGGTGCCCATGTGCGAAAACCCCATTTTCGCATGGGGTTATACTGCCGAAAGATGTTGTTTTCATAGACACTTGGACGTAGGTGGCTGCTTTGCCCACCTGCGAAAACGGATTGTGGTTGTATGCAAAAATCGTTTTTGAGTAGTGAAATTCCAATTCTGAACAAATTATAATTTGAAGTTGTTCAAATATAACTGAATTAACAAGCTTGAAGAAATTCAATTAATATACTACATCCGTCCACAAATATATAAGGATTTTTGGGTGTTAACCTATTTGTGGACAGAGGTCGTATGTAGAACTTTTGATCGACCAGTTCAAAAACTAATATAGATAGTGTTATTCGAGATAGTGAGATCTCTTGGGATATTGTCAAAAAAAAAGAATATGGAATTAACACGAAAAACCCTGACGAGAGAAAACATAGACGTTTGAAGGCGTAATCAGTACATTGAGAAAGTAGACAATGTAACACTATAGAGGAAATGATTTCTAGTCCCGAGCAAATCGGGACTAAAGATGCATAGCAAATGAAAAAAATATGTGAGATGTGGGATTCAAAACTCAAGATCTCTCACCTCAGCCCTCACGCATGTAACCATCCCACCTATTACACATATCTGACTTGAATAAAGATACTTTCCTTTTGAACTAACCCTGGAGGTATCTTTAGTACCGGTTGGTAACACCAACCAGAATTAAAGATAGCAATGTGTCATTAGGTGTTTTAACCAGTGCTAAAGACCTTCTTTAGCACCGATTCGTTAAACTTCTGAGATATTTACTGTTTTGACCGATTGAGCAAAGATCGGTTGTCCAGTAGTGTAAGGAAAGGTGGATACTTATTTGATGCCATCGTCTCATCACTTCCTCCCTTCAACTTGGGCATGTTGACTTTCCATTGGAATATTTTTTTCTTTCAAGTTCTAACTAATCCCCTTTAGACTTAACTGGTGTAAACTAGGACAACTTATACAATAGTATAGGAAGTAACTAAACATACGTAATTTTAACGAATTAGTTTAACTCCAGTAAAAATATGTAAACTAAAAGTATATTTTATTTCTCATACAGGCTGAAATTGAATGCATATATATAATCCCTCGTCAAGGTATCAAAACACATCTAAGATACAATATAATGGAGAAGAACAGAGACATAAAGCACCCTAGCTAGCTAAATCTATATATCAGTGTGATATCTGTGATATGTGTGTACATGTTTAGTCAAATGAAAGAACGGCGGAGACGGCCGGCACGAACATGTAGCCATGATCGGTGATTATGATGAGTCATGTAGTCAACTGATTTTGATGTCTCCGTTATGTGTAGTCTAAGACCTCATTCTAAAGTGAGTAGATAACCGTGAGTACACTTTTCAAACTTCACACCTTGACTGGTCACTACTACATAACCTTAACAAATGCTTGTTCTTACTTAGGAGTATCTAATTAAAGACATGTACAATGATTGTTACTGACGGTCTTTTAGCGTTTCTAATTAGAAATATTTTGTTGGCACGGGAGAAAGAGAAAGAGGGGAGACAAAACATCATTACTATAAATAACAACGGCTCAATAACGACTCTTAACCTTTATAATATGAAAATATGATTGCATGAGGATGAAAAAAAATGAAAAGAGTAATAATAAAAAGAATATTTTTTGAGTTAATGAATAGAGCTTTTATTGTCTCAACTGTTGTATAGACATAATCTTTTATAAATAATCTTGTAGTGTCTAAGAGACTATACTTGCCTCTATCATTGAACATGTCCTAATAGGCCATGTGTGCCTCTTCAATAAGATGCATGTTTTCTAACCTTGTTTGCTCTGTGTTTTGATGTTTTCTATCCTTCATTCTCCGTAGCACATAGGATCGGTATTGTTGTTGTAGTAGCTAGCTAGCATGATCTGTAGAGGCTCCAAATTATGCATCATCCAACAGTGAACAATGAAAACGTGCCTATGGTTTGCCGCCATTTGTTTTATTGATGGTACTCTCTGATAATGGTGTGATCATGCCGTCAAACTATAATCTAATTCGTATCCATAAATGTTGTACATTCTAGATAGGAAGCTGCTAGAAATGTTGTTCCACCTCCAATGCGCAGCATGGAACCAGATAGAATTTGAATTCGGACCGCAATGTGATATTTTAATTTCCTCCTTCTTATCTTAATCTAGTGAAATGAAAACAGGGTTTGCATGGACTGAAATCAAAAAGGGAAGAAAAGAAACTTGCATGATGACATACTGTAGAACCTGTGCTCTTGTCAATGGCAAACTATAAAATATCTCTTAATTATATATGTACAATATTGAACAAAATAATGTGGAAGGTCCCTTAACTAACTCCTTAGAGTTTCATAAATCTAGACAGCATGGTGTGGCACGTTATTTTTTTAAAAGAAAACAATTAATCCAATTTCAAGGATGATAATAATCTTTAGCACGGGAAATTGCAACATTGTAAGCAAATTACAGAGAAAAATAGGCACACCATATTCAAGAGTTGTCAATACACAACTTTTTTAAGTAAGACATTTTTTTAGATATATAAGAGAAAATGAAATATACATCGTCTTCAGCCTATACAAAAGCGCACCCACTAAAAATTTAGGAAAGAAAATGTGTGAGGTGTCGACATTTTCCAATATGTGAAAAACTGAAACAACTACTAGCTAAGTATATATAGATGGTTATGAGGGCATGAAATGATCTCTTAATTAATATAATTTCAATTCCCCCACTACTTAAAAAACGATTTTTTATGCGGCCAAAACCTATTTTTTCATGTGGTTGGACTAACCGTCTGTGCCAAAAGATCTACAAAAATAGCGATTTTTTCATGCGGGTGGACCAACCGCATGCACCAATTTTCACATGCGGGTGTTTATGTCGACCGCATGCAAAAACAAAAAATCATGAAAAAAATAAAATTCCAAAAAATCGAAAACCCAAACCCTATCCCCGCTGTCCCTCGCTCCTTCACCGGCACCAGCCGTTGGAGGCCGAGGTTGCCACAGCCGCTCCCGCCATCACTTGCGCCACATCCGCCCCGCCACCGTCAGATCCGCATGCGTGGGGGGCGGAGCGGCGGCCGGATCCGCGCAGGAGGGAGAGGGGGCGTCGGATCTGCCAACGCCCGCGCCAAATCTGCCCCGTCTCCGCTAGATCCACGCATGTGGGGGGCGAAGCGGCGACCGGATCCGCCGCCGCCGCGCCTCCCTCCCGCCCGCCTAGCGGTGGAGGAGGGGAAAGTGGAGGACGTCATCTCCGCGCATCAACTCTGCCCGCTCATGAGCCGCCGTCTCCCCGCACCAGCGTCGCCCGCTCCCGAGCCATCGTCGAGGGCCCCGTCTCCACTAGGAAGTGGAGGAGAGGAAGAGGGGAAAGTGACAAGAAGAGGGGAAGGAAAAGTGGGAGGACGAGAAAAAGTGGAGAAGGAAAAAGGAAGCGTAGAAGTCGGACATGGAAAAAAAATTGGAGGGGTAGCGGTAGTTCGTAGGCGGAGGAGAGAATATCTGCATGAAAAAATTAATTTTCACATGCAGATCTCTTAATAGGCTCGCATGCGAAAATAGACAGGCATGTTAAGAGATATGCAAAATAAAATTTTCCATGCGGGTCTCTTAAGAAGCCGCATGTGAAAATGTAGATTGATTTTTACATACGCGATTAGTTATGGTCCGCCTGTAATTTATAAGGGCCCTCGTAAAAAAAATTATTTTTGTAGTAGCGCCCTTGAAACAAACTCTTTGAATTTTCAGCAGGATTATATATCTTATCCTCATTGAAACAAAGCTCTTCTCCCATTCGGCAATTGCATTCAAGCAGGTTGGCCAAATATTCTACAGAATATAATTAAAAGGAGTAGGCTCGGCGTACAACAAATTCTATCAGTCAGCCCGGCCGTTGTAACATTTGCATGGAAAGCCCCAAAACAGAACAGCAAAAGGGGAAACACTCTGGCAAAACCAAGGGAAGGAATGTCCCCCAGGCCAAGCTGCAAGAGCATGCATGAACATAATTATATTATTATATATTCATATTGCACACTCGCCCAACTCGGACACTCACTGCCACCTGGGACCCACACCACCATATTCTCCCTTCTGGGCCCACTGCCAGTGACAGAGCATATATAGTGTCTGAAGTAGTAAACCATGAGTTTGTCTACCTCTGGTCACTGGTCTCCTCTCCATCTGTGCAAAGTGCCTTTGGAGTTTGGAGTGCTCACATACATTCATAGGACATTGTTCTTGCTACTCTCTCTCTCTCTCTCTCTCTCTCTCTCTCTCTCTCTCTCTGTGTGTGAGATATTCTCATGTGCAGAGAGGATGCAGCTGCTAGCTGGGATGGATAGCTAGGGAGGCAGTGCAAACTCGGGAGAACGGAAAGAAAGATAAACAAGGTGATCGAGGTAGCTAGCAAGCTAGAGAGAGAGAGAGAGAGAGGAGAGAATGCATTGCGATGCTCAAAAGCCATAACACGCTCGCCACAAAACGCAATGATGCGGTTCTCTGCTCTCCATGCTCCCTCTGATAGTGTAGATTAATATATAAAAACCACTAATCTTTATTTAGCTTGTTAAATTCTTTCTTGATCAATGCATGCATAGTGAAAAGCCCAATGCATGTATGGGACATGCAGATCAAATGCTGAATGTTTAAATTGATCTTAATTAATATCTTATTCAAGATTTTAGCTGTAAGCCATGTACAAGTGCTGATCGATGAAACTACAAAATGCAGTTCCAGATATGCAATTCTAGTATGCAGCAAGGCGTTGTTTGGGCATGTCGATCTTTGGAGTAACTTAATTTGCAGAAAATTCTCTGTAAATATTGTAGCTAGATGCATATGAATAATTGAATTTATTACTCACTATGTCCCAAAATATGAAAACGAATGAGGTAGTAGTACCAAATTTGGTTTATAGTATGTCCATTAATTTTAATCGATCATATCCTGCACGCCTATGTTGCCAAGGCTTAGGATACCATGCAAGAGAGAGCAATGCAAGGCTTGCATGCTTGAGTTAGGGCTCTCATTTGATAACGTGGAGGGGCCTAGATTCCCATGATTTGGGTTGTACCAACTCTGTCTCCTTCAGTTCAGCAGGCTCTCAAGTCGGCAAAATTGTTTCCCTCACAAATTTGGCATGATGAGTTGTTGTACATGGAAAGGTCAGCCTGCTTTGTCTACCGACTTTATAACCCGGCCATATATATAGTTCTCTTTGAACAAGATTACAAGCAACTAGTAGATCTTACATATATTATTCATTTTGAGATATAGCTTAACATCTTCACCTGACAATTAAGAACACAAACAATTGAGATGATCAGGCACTTCCAGTCTCAGATCACTTTTGGTCATGTGTGCTGACATGTTTCAAAAGTTTGCATGATGCGCACATATGCAGCGGCTTGATGTCAATTAGGTCCACTAAGTTTGTATCAAGTCATAACTGGCTAACTAGTATAGGCTATAGCCCAGATATATACACACACAAATATGCAAAAGGTTATAGCCATTAGTCAGCTCTTTCTGAGTCATGTGACTGAAAACACAATTGATTCTCACAAACTGTGGGTTTGGACTGTAATTAATTTGTTTGGGTTGCAGGGCCAGCAGGGGCCTTGAGGTAACTTGAGCCTAAACTAAGATTTTTTTCACTGCCAAGAAAAGGGCAATAAGTGGAGTTTCAAAATTAGCGTCATCGGTCGCTCTGTATTGAAACAAGCAATGTTAGTTTAGTACCAGTTCTAGCCAGTACAAATCATCCATGAAAATGTTAATATATTTTTCTATAAATTTGGTCAAACTTAAAAGAAGTTTGACTAACAAACAAGTCAAACAACTTATAATATAAAAGAGAGGGAGTACCATCTTGGTTCCTAAAATTGAGAATGATGTTTTGGACATCGACATAATTTCAAATGCACATGTGTTTTATGATTACTCTCTCAAAATATATATTCATTAAAAATATAACCATATAAAAGTGTTTTTTTTCATGACAAACTATTTTTTATATTTTAATCCATGATAATATTTTTGTATGTATGAATGATTTAAGACTTCAAGATTTGAAAGCATACAATATTCTAGGACATCATTCTTTTTTGAACAGATGTAGTGATTATATAGTGACATGTATACGTCACATGACAAAAATAACCTCAGATATTTTCTAAAGAAAATAGCAACAAAAAGAAATAAACTTCTTATTTGAATTTAACATTTTACTAAATTCCTTGGTTGGCAATATTAGAATTTACCTAAATGAATCTATGAAAAAATTAATGTATGAGATGCAACTAGGAGAATAATTTCAATCCCTAATTAATGAACTAAAACAAATACATAGGTCGTGGTCAAAACCCTCTGCCTCTAGAAACCAAATATCCCTTTTTTTAGCTCTAAATTAATACTCCATCATTTTTATATGTACGATATTGTTGACTTTTAGATATGGTGTTTAACTATTAGTCTTATTTAAATATTTTGTGCAAATATGTAAGAATATAAAAAATCATGTTTTAAATACCTTTAATTAATGACAACACAAGTCACAACAAGATAAATTTAATGACGGTCTGACACTGACAGATCATTGATGTGTGTTTTTCTGGGAGTGTTTCTTTTATGTAACTAGATATGGAGTATTTTTTTTAACAAAGTAGCAACAAAAGGAAATAAAATTCTTGATTTGAATGGAGCATTTCAGCAAATTCCTTGTTAGGCGATATGAAACTTTGCCTAAAGGAATTAATTAATTAGATCAATTAATGTCCGAGATGCATGTAAGAAGGAGAATAATTTTAATCCCTAATTAACTACACTCTCCGTTTCAATTAACATGTCATTCTAGCATATGTCATATCAAATAAGGAGGCGTGGTGAATTACATTGTTACTCGATCATTAATGACATCACAATCAAATAGTAGAGTTAATTGCAGTTTGGGCTAGGTTTTTTAGCCAAAGTTTTACTTTGGACTACCACCAATCCAATGTTTTCATATCAAACCAGATATCTTTACCGGCTTTTCACTTTGAACCGTCCCCTCTCAATTTCTCTCTTCTCCTCTGGTTTTCCATTGCACCAGTGCGCCATGTTCTTCCAACAAGTCATCGGCGACCTAACTGTCGGCAAACCCAAGGTCATCAAGTTGCACGACACTAGCACGCTCGACGCTACTGCACAAGCCATCACCACCAGCTCAGAAGGGCTGTTGTGGTACACATGGGCGACGCCCAACGACTTACCCCATCGTGACGTTCGTTGCTGCAGTTGACACCGGTGATCGGGCCATGATTGCCATGGTCAAGGAGGAGAAGAGAGAGATGGAGAGGGGATGGTCCAAAATGAATAATAGGTAAAGATAAATGGCTTCTAATGTAAAAATATTGAATTGGAGATAGTCCAAAGTGAAACTTTGATTAAAATTGATAGAGTTTTTATTAATCGTGAAAAATTATCTTCACTTGTTATCAAGCACAAGTAATTTTTCTAGTTAGTTAGAAAAAAGTAATGGTAGCTAGAAAAAAAAGTAGGTTTTCAAGGGCCGACATCTCCCTGGTACGTCCACTCGATCCACTATTTATACTCATGTTGTATCTTAAAGCTTACTTATGGCACGGATCTCTTTTTTAAGCAGTAATTGACATGAAACAACAAAGAAGAAAAGCCGGATCAAACCCTATAATTAATTACGACTTGGATTAATATAAAAGGAGGGAATGGGATATCCACCTAAACCGACCGTTTGAGCCCTCACGTGCAATCAGATTAAAGACAGCAAAACAACACCCAACAACAACAACAACATGCATATAATTAAACAATATGTTAATTTCTTTCGATTGATGATATAATTCTCTCTCGGACGATGTGGAGAGACGATATTGAACTAAAGCAAACGGCAATTAAGCATCATGCAGGGACAAGCTAAGCAGATGCGCGACCCTGACCGGATTAGTTTACTAGTTTAATCACGCAATTAATTAACAAGCTAGCAACATTCGGTCGCTGCACATAATATTGGACTTTCTCCATTCTAAAATATCTCAATACATAGTACGAGACATATTCTACTGTCATAAATCTAAACAAGTCATATATCAATATTTACAATAGTACTATTATATTATATGTATTTCAGGATGAGGATAGCAATAGAAAAATGGCATTCATGCTGGTTTGCATGCAGGATGGGCGTTGTGCCTTGCCGGTGCAGGCGCGGCGTCTGCCGGAGTCGGAAGGGAAGACGATGATCAGAAGAGGAGCTCTCTGTCTCTCTCGGGGCAGGTGTCCTGGTCGTCGCCGGGCGCTCGTGCGGCGTGGTAGACCACGCCGGCGGCCGGCCACCGAGAGCGCGCGCGCGCGTATATATGGCGGGATGTATCGCGCCCGAGCCAAAAATTTTTATACGATTCCCCATGTAATACCAGCAGCAGCTATAGCTCACCGTCGCCTATCTCTCTCTCTCTCCATGCACATTAGTACATTATATTGCATGCCACTACTGAGAGTGAGAGTGAGAGAGAGAGATGTGATATATCTATAGAGATCTTGCTTAGTATATACAACTAATTTCTATACTAGAAAAGCATTGGAACCCATACAGTGCAACCGGAACAAGACAAAGACACTAGAAATACTCTATATAGTATATATATCTTGCATGCTGCTGTGCTTGTTCGATCGTCGTGATCATATCGACTAAACAATTCGATCGTATAGTATATACAAACGAACGGACGGATACATGTCAAATGTCAGCTGGTTAGGTTGTAGCCAGACCTCAATCGTATATATATGAAGTAGTATCGCCCTTGCTTGAAACGAAAAGAAAAATAAAATCATATATAGACTCCAATTAATAAACATAAATTTGTCAGATATGTGTATTATTGTTTCACGTAATACCAAAATCGCAAACTCATCGAATGGGGCTTGTCACTCACCACATCCTCTTCCAGTTGTGTTGCATCGCAGCACAGCACACAGGCAGCACCTCGATCCATCTACAATTTTATTTGCTAAAAAGTTGATTTTTTTTCTTAGATTTATATACCACTTTATGTCTCACACTACACACTCTCTCTCTCCCCCTGACATGAATGCCCCCAGGTTGCAGGCCTCTCCTTTCCCCTAGGATTTCGTTGAAAAGCCCCCATAGCACACGGATTGACATCCTTCCATGTAAATTAAATCAAAAAGACATGGTCACTGATACGTGGGCTCTAGACGCACATGTCAGTGACCATGTTAAGAGGTACGTAGTGACACAGGTACCTCTTGGGCTCTTCCTACACTCTCTCCTCTCCTCTTCCTCTCTATCTCTGTCATTGCTTTTGTTTTGTTTTGTTGTTATTTTGAAGCGAAAAGAGGGAGGGAGGTGAAAAGAAAGGTTAGGAAAAGAGACAGGAAAAGAGGGTCGCTGCTTTCTTTATGCCCCAGCTGCTGGAGCCCTGCCGGCCTTCTACCATCCATATATACCACCTCCTCTCCTCACCCTCACCTTAACAACCACACCCAGTTGCAGCTCATAGCCTCCTAGCTAGGTGAGAGGCACAGTGAGTTCAGCTCAAAGCAGCAGCAGCAGATCGAGCTGAGCTGAAGTGAGCAGCTAGATAGCAGAGCTAACAAACATGGCGTCCGGGAGCAGCGGCGGCTTCGCGGACGAGAAGGCGCCGGCGGCGACGATGGAGGCGCTGGGGCTGCAGCAGCAGCAGCACCGCCACCACGGCGGCGGCGAGGTTGAAGAGGACACGTCGGAGATCGGCGGCGAGAAGACGAGGACGCAGCGGTCGCGGCTGTCGGGGCTGCTTTGGCACGGCGGGTCGGCGTACGACGCGTGGTTCAGCTGCGCGTCGAACCAGGTGGCGCAGGTGCTCCTGACGCTGCCCTATTCCTTCGCGCAGCTGGGCATGGCGAGCGGCATCCTCTTCCAGCTCTTCTACGGCCTCCTCGGCAGCTGGACCGCCTACCTCATCAGCATCCTCTACCTCGAATACCGCACCCGCAAGGAGCGCGACAAGGTCGACTTCCGCAACCACGTCATCCAGGTACATACCTACATCCTTAATTAGTTGGTACAAAGACCGAAAGTTATACTCGCTCACCCCAGAAAGACGCCAAAAGAAGTTGTCCGTACCTACATTCTTAGCTGGTGTAGAGACGTATCTAAAGTTATACTCACTCACCCCATCGTATTACTTTTTCCGTTTCATATTACAAGTCGTTGACGATACATAATACGCGATGTGATGATACGTGTGTTGTATACAAACAGTGGTTCGAGGTGCTGGATGGGCTACTGGGGAGGCACTGGAGGAACGTTGGACTGGCCTTCAACTGCACGTTTTTGCTGTTTGGATCGGTGATCCAGCTGATCGGGTGTGCCAGCAACATCTACTACATCAACGACCATCTGGACAAGCGGACATGGACCTACATCTTCGGCGCCTGCTGCGCCACCACCGTCTTCATCCCGTCGTTCCACAACTATCGGATTTGGTCCTTCCTCGGCCTCCTCATGACCACCTACACCGCCTGGTACATCGCCGTCGCCTCCCTCATCCACGGCCAGGTACATCATAATTTTTTTAATATAAAATCAGAGTTTTTAAAATGACACTTATTTATGATTAAAAAATCCGAGCTGTACAATAGTAATATATAGATAGTAATTGTAATAAATAGTGCATATATTGGGAATAATGCAGGTGGAGGGGGTGGCGCACTCGGGGCCCACAAGCATCGTGCTCTACTTCACGGGGGCCACCAACATCCTCTACACCTTCGGGGGCCACGCTGTCACCGTGTAAGCCGACCATCCATCCTCTCTTGATTAGCTAGCTCGATTAACCATTTGATTGGTCATTAGTGCCTACCTAATTTACCAAGTTTAGTCTAGTTTACTCTAAAGTACGTCCGATTAGTACTGGATCCTCCTATGGCTGGCTTGCTGCCTGCCTATTTCTAGTTAGTTTACCTCTTTCCACTAATTAGCTACTAGTATAGCTTAGCAGTAGTACTGTAACGGCTCACTGCTAATGGAGCGTGCGCGCGCGCCATGCGAGGCATATAATGGCATGCATGGTCACGTGCCATGCACGCATGGCATGGCTTGAAGTGTTTACTGACATGTGAGCCCCACTAAACAGCTATAACCCGTCGATTTGGGGATCACCACTTGCACACATTGGCATCCAAGTACACGTATATATTAGCCGTAGAATGTATTTCTATAATTGTTTTCTGAAACATAGATCATGTCAGTCATGTAAGTGTTTGTATCGTTTGACCTGTTTAGAAGTTGGTTATGCTGATGGTTTCATCTAAGTTGATTAAGAGGGTCAGAGGGTGATATGGCAGCAAAACAACGATCATCTATACTAGCTCTCGTCGGTGACTCGTGTATTTGTGGTCTAACCAGTCATTTTTGGCATGCTTCAAGCTAGTCTTATCGCAATGTATTGCCAAATGCCAACAATAATATGGAGAGACAGGGCTATTAATTGTACACAAGCTAACTGGGTCCTAGCTTGGTGTTTAATTTAATTAGCTCCGTACGTACACAAGCTACCTTTGTATTTTTGTGTTTTTATATCATGTAGCAAACCAAGAGAAAATTAAACCACGTACGACACTGCATGACATGAGCATGAGCATGGGCGCCCACCGACAGCTGGGCCCAAGCAGCACCGTCGTTTCTCCCAGCACGAATCTCAAAGCACAGACTGATTAACGGACGGCTGTGATTTGGATTGGGTGTGCAGGGAGATCATGCACGCGATGTGGCGGCCGCAGAAGTTCAAGGCGATCTACCTGCTGGCGACGGTGTACGTGCTGACGCTGACGCTGCCGTCGGCGTCGGCGGCGTACTGGGCGTTCGGCGACGCGCTGCTGACGCACTCCAACGCGCTGGCGCTGCTGCCGAGGACGCCGTGGCGGGACGCCGCCGTGGTGCTCATGCTCATCCACCAGTTCATCACCTTCGGCTTCGCCTGCACCCCGCTCTACTTCGTGTGGGAGAAGCTCATCGGGCTCCACGGCTGCGCCTCCCTCTGCAAGCGCGCCGCCGCCCGCCTCCCCGTCGTCGTCCCTATCTGGTTCCTCGCCATCATCTTCCCCTTCTTCGGCCCCATCAACTCCGCCGTCGGCTCCCTCCTCGTCAGCTTCACCGTCTACATCATCCCCGCCATGGCTCACATGGTCACCTTCCGTTCCCCTCAATCCCGCGAGGTACATACATATGTTTCTTTTTCTTTCTTAACTTAATTCTCATCAATTATATATGCATCACTGATAAATTACTTTAGATAATAACAGAAATAGTTTACATATATATCTCGCCTCTGCCCGACAAACACACAACCAATTAATAAGTTTTGTTGTTGGAATGCATTACTAATAATGTACGTATCTATATAGGAACATATATGTGCGTACTAATTTTTATTTATCTTTCTAGTTCTCATCATCAATTATATGCCCATTACTAGTAAGCTTTTTAATAATGGAAATGCTATACATATTTCTGTTCTCTGTCGACAGGCACACGGCCATTACGTTTTGTTGTCGAAATGTGTTACTAATAGTATACTTATTATATTAGTACATATTTATGTATCTATATATGAACATATATGCATGCTTGAATTTGGCTTTGAGTGGCTACATTGGGGGTCCATTGCAACCATATTTGCAGAGGCTTTTGGTAGAGATATAGTTTCAGTACTGTTCATATGTATACATAGTTGCCAAATGCTAGCTAGCTAGCTGCAGTAGCAAATGTTTGGTGATTGATGGAACAGCTGGTTGTTGCAATACAGCCTAGACAGCATGAGCCCCACCATGCTTGCCCATGGCCCCTTGCTTGCTTCTAGTGCTTACTGATAATTAGAAGAGATTAATTGTTTGTCTTAATTAATAAAGCTAGATATTAACAAGACTAGCTAGTTGGCGTCTATTTGATTGATCTGCTGGGACCTGATAATTCTATCAATTGAACTCAACGTACACTGGTAATTGAACACTATTATTTCTGGTGCTGCGTGTTGCAAGCATGTCTCAGTGAAGAAGAGACTGAATGCAAGACAAAACTGGGCAGCGACAGCATGCAATTCCTTTGAGCTAAGCTAGAAACCAGAGCAAGTGGTGATATGATATGATATGATAAAAGAAAAGCTATGTACCATAAAGCTACTGAAAGTGGTGTAGAGATTAATCAGGACGTTTGCTGCTTCTGCTGTGCTGCATGCTTGCCTGCTGCAATGTTTGTACCATCTGCTGTCCGGGAGCCATTGGCACCGAGCAGACAGACTGCATTGCAATATTGCATTGTATTTCATGAGAGAGGTCGACACCCATGATACCATGTCTAGAAAGCAACAAAAATAAAGCTTTCAGCAACAGCATCATCACAGTATACTAGTAGCAGCACAGCTACATGAAATACCATCATTCACCTAATGACCTACTTGTGACATCATCCCACTGCAAGTTTAATTATCTTTGCATAATCTTTTCTTTCTGATTTGCATCCATACTGTTCTGTTTGATTCTGAAACAGTACATACAGTTGCATGTTCTGTTTTGTATGATTCGGTAACAGTAGTATAATAACTCAAACATATATAATCAAGTAACGGTGCAATATTACTATGCAAGTTAACAGAGACTTTGCATTACATAATCTTTTCTTTCTGATCTGCATCCATATGTATATACTGCTCTGTTGGATTCTTGAACAGTAGTCTAACTGAAAATTATAATTACGAGATAATTAATACGGTATATAATTGATTGGATTGGATTGCAGAACGCGGTGGAGCGGCCGCCGAGGTTCGCCGGAGGATGGACGGGGGCGTACGTGATAAACTCGTTCGTGGTGGCGTGGGTGCTGGTGGTCGGCTTCGGCTTCGGCGGATGGGCCAGCATCACCAACTTCGTCCACCAGGTCGACACCTTCGGCCTCTTCGCCAAGTGCTACCAGTGCCCGCCTCACCCCGCCGCCGCCGCAGCACTCTCGCCGCCGCCGGCCATCGCTCCGGCGCCGCCCTCAATGCTGCCGCCGTTCAACGCCACCGCCGGCATCTTTGGCGCCCCGGCGCCGTCTCCGTCTCCGGCTCCGGCACCGATGCATTTCGTCCTTGGTCACCACCACCATCACCGGCACCACCGCCACGGTCTCTGATTAATCGAAATCAATCAAGATCATGATTAATATATCAGAGCGAGCGAGCGAGCGAGCTCGGTCGGGTTTGCATTGCACTAGTTTTTAGCAAGCTATTAGCTAGTTGATCATCGCTGCAAGATTGTTAATTAGCGCTAGTAATTAGTAAACGTAAGCCTCTTTTCCTAATCCTATTGTATGTTTTGCTTCTTTCTTCTTCTTCTTGTTACTGAGAGAGAGAGAGTGAGAATGTTGGTGGTGGGGTATGCATGTCAGAGATACGTTTCAAGTCTCTCGATCGTCTTGTAATGTGTCCTTTGTGTGGAGCTGCTTTTGAGAAAGAAAGAAGAGAGATCAAATTAAGAAAAAAAAAGAAAAGGAATGTTACTGCTGAGTCATCAGGAGATGCTACATCTACAACTAGATACCTTTCTCTTACTCTCATGCATGCTCTTCTCTCTTTTTTTTTCTTTTTTCCTGCAGGATTGATTCGACCTGTGATATTTTTACTGAACTCGTGATGCAGTCAATCCGGGACATATTTTTACTAAACTCTGAGGGATGAAAAACACTTTTTACTTTGGTCACTGAGGAGTGACAAGTAAATACTCCTGCATGAAACAGGGTGAAAACCTTGTCTGTTATAAGCAGTATTAGTAGGTAGTACGAGCGTTAGCAGAGTACTCTGATTTTTCCAGTGCCCAAATGCTTTTGCTGCACGCCTGCAGTACATTTCTGCACATTTTGTTGCTTGGAGTTGGAGAATGGCTAGCAGGTGATTCAGTCAGCCAGCCTTTGATCAGTTCACTTGAGGGCAGAAAGGAGAGGAAGTGCCACATCGACTGATCACATCAAGGTAATCTCTTTGACCACTTGACTGAGGTTTCTTACCATGATTTGACAATTTTGACGACATGTTAATTACCTCTAAATTTAGAGTACTCCCTCCGTCATAAAATATAAAGTATTTTGGTTTGATCTGACACATCCAGTACTACGGATCTAGACATTTTATTAACTAGAATGTGTCACATCCACACAAAATCATTTATATTTTAAGACGGAGGAAGTAACAGATATAGAAAGAAATAGCAAGAGGATCTAAACAAATTAGACAAAATTATAGCCTCTTTTCATCTACGTATGGCAAAAATTTTAGTGAAAACTCTCATGGTCCTCATGCCAATAGTGGAGGCTCGAGCCCTGCCGCCCTCATGGTAGATCCTCCCTTGCCTCTGAAGTATTTAACTCCAACTCGATATTATTGGCTAATACTACCTCCGTCTCAAAATATAGCTATTTTTAATATAATAACTTATCTCAAAATGAAGCTATTTCTCCATCTACTCTTTCCTCTGAACCAATCACAATCATTCTCTTCACTTACTTTCTTCTCTCCACCAATCACAATCTTCATTAAATTATTTTCATATATTTTCTTAATATCCTTCTAGCTCAAAAATGCTTACATTCTAGGACTGAGGAAGTAGTAATTTGTTCATCAGAATGCTACCTTTACTAGTATCAGACACCAAGTAATACTATACTCAATCCTAAGGCTGTGTTCAGCAGCTGAGTTACAGCGCCGCACAGTACTTTTTTCCCGCGCACGCTTTTCAAACTATTACACAGTGTATTTTTTGTAAAAAGTTTCTATACAAAAGTTGCTTAAAAAATCAAATTAATCTATTTTTGAAAAAAAATCAGCTAATACTTAATTAATCACGCGCTAATGGCCCGCTCCATTTTTCGTGCGCACTGTTTGGTTTTGGTAACACTGAGTAACAAACTCAGCCTAAATAGTTGTAGTTTTAGCTAATCAAAGATAAATTTAAAAAGTTAAAAGAATATTATATCCTTTATTAATATGGAGAGAAAATGAGAAGGGGGAGAAAAAGATGAGGCAGTAGTGTTGGTTCAATAACTACAAACAAAAAGAAAAAATGTAGTAGTGGTCCACTCAAACTATATATTTTTTTAGGTAACTTCTAAAATTATAACTACACTTATTTATTTAGAGACGGGGGAAGTGAAGTACAAGTATTTGCGGTATTTACGAGTCACTTTTATTCTACTTGGTGTTGACGCACTCAGAGGATGCTGAAATTTTCCTTTTTTTGCTTTATTTTAATTGGAGTTTATAAAGAACAATTGCCCTGTTCAAACTTGTGCTCCATCAAGCCCAGGTGTCATCTCGGCTTTGAATCGATCGGTTCGGGCAGTTGGTCCAGGGTAGGTGTCATCACATCCAAAGCGAAGCAGATTCTTCACTCAAGAGACAATTTTTGTCAAGGAATATATGGCAAGGCAAATGACAGCCAGCACATGATGATTTAGAACCTTTACAAAGGTGAGATGGCATAAGAGGCAGGATAGTACCATTAACAAAGATGTAAAGCTGTTCAATCGTTGACATCATCCTGCAAAGAATCACCACAGTTTTTCGCGGTACCAGATTCATTCGGGATAGCTGGTACAGAATACAGTTCATGAAGCTTAATCCCACAGATTGATCAGCTAGCAGTTGTATCTTCTGAACAAACGAATGTAAGCATCAAAATACAGTATGCAAGCATCCCACAGATGACCATCAAAATACAGTAATGTTTATCTGTTGTAACTTCGGTTCCTTCATAGACATCATGGTCCACAGTCACAGGCTTTCCTCAGGTGATAATAATGCAAGCATGCTAACCCCATCGATGGCCATTCGAGCCGCACTTCCATAAGAATACTGTTTGTGAAAGTCAAATGCAGAAGAAGTAACATCAAGGAGGGTATCAATATTGAGGACAGATCCGGATAGCACACAAGGCACTCATACAACAAAGTTAAACATAGGCACTAGCAACAAATTGAGCTGAGCCAATCACAGGAACTATCAGGATGCAGCAATCAAATATTGTTATGCCACAAGTAGAAATCCTGAACCTAAGATCAGTGCATACCCATCCTAAGATCTTGAAGCACTTTGCATTCAAAACATAAAGAAACAAACTAACCATCAGATACATACTATAAAGCAGGTGATTGACTCCAATATTAAGTTAAAATCATAACTAGAAATCTAAGAAACACTCTGCCAAATATGGAACATATAGGGGGGCAGCCATCAAACTAGTTCAGAAAACAAGGTTGTGGTGGTTGAGTTCATGGGTTTTAAGCCCATGATCTTTCTTAGACCTCTCTAAGTATTCTTGTCTAAGATATGGATGTGTACTCTAGCCGCCGGGATGTAAAAAATGTTACTTGCAGAAGCAAAAGAAGAAATGAATTTCTAGATCATTCGCCAGAATTTACTGGTCTTGCACTCTTGCCAGCAATTTAAAAAGGCTAGCTCATTCAACAAATTGTGGTATCCAAATATTACTGAGTTCTGTCTCTTACTAAACAGGGGCCTTGTTTTGTGCCAGATCAGAAATGGTACAAGAGAGAACAGGGGAAATTCTTTTCAGAAACAAACTCTACAGACTTTGGATGCTTGCCTGATGAAGCAAGATTTGATAATTCATCTATGATAACCATAGTGCATCAGAGCATTTGCCAGAATTCGATCTTACCAGTTCAAATTCCTAGGCCATTCAAGTATTCAACAGTGTGGTATCCAGATATTAACGAATACAGTACATGAATAAATTCATCTATTGCACCAGAGAAGTACTCAGAAACATTGTGAACACGTAGAAAATCATATGAGCAAATGGAGATACACATTTTTGTTCTGATGGTCACAAAGTGTTAGGCAGGTAAAATTTGAACCACAACAGAACAAAGGTAACCACTCTTTATAATCTAAACGTGAAACCTGTCCATAGTACCATCACAACTGGTGTAAACTGTAAACCTTCTCAAAAAGTTTTAAGTAATTCAGCAAAGGAAAAGGCTACATGTACAAAAGAATTGTTAGAAACTTCTTACTAAAGGTAGCGTGGCATACTATGATTGAATCTAGCTTCTCTGTAACTTCCTGCTACTTGAATCAAATGATTAAGAGCTTTATTAGTAAGAATTTTGTAAGAGTTTGTTAGTACACAATTACGCATAGCACTACTCTTCTGCAAAATGCAGATAAGTCACTACATGTTAGATTCATGAGCAAGGTAAAAGAACCAAAGTAAAACTTCAATTAAAATCATACCGAATGTGTATATTTCATTGGGCCAGACAAGTGATATTAAATTATTTCTATTTTTTTTATAAGTAAAACCCCAAGACAACAATGTTAAAAAAAGCACACAGTTCGTGTAAATGGCTTATTAGAGATAACAAGTTTGGGATAATGGAACAACATAGATATTGAAGCAATTGCTATCTTGTCTTGTGACCATGCTATGACCTGTATAGGATGTAATGGGAAAGAATTAAGATAATAACATCCCTAGGATGAGCTGCAAGCTTCAGTATTGTGCTTGAACAACAACTGCCAATAAAGATAAAAGTTAAACAACTACTATAAAAAGGGTATATTTAACTCTGTTTTGTGTACTCTTTCCTAGCAGTTAGAGGAGCCAGGTTTCACATCCACTCATGACTTATAGTTACAGCTCTGACTTAAAGAGCTAAGTTAATCTGCAGAAGTGTATCCAACAACAGACAGATTAAAAACAAGAGATGCATACCAACGAGGCAATGACTTTAGTTGGAACCTGGACCACTGACACTTTTGCGTTGTGAGAACCTCCAGATTGTAAGATCCAGACACTTCACATTAGTATATGCTTTGAATATTTGGATGTACATTTGGTGATTTCAGATCCAGTTGCGCTACCAAAATTTCACATGGAAAACTAAAGTATTAGAATTGTAGTATGTATTCTCCAGAACTCACTACTCATCCAACAAAATATGGAAACAATAAAAATTAGAGAAGCTATAGAGAGAACACCGAGCAAAAAAACAACCCACATTGCCTGCCTAACCATCTGGATATCCCCATTGGCATTTGTATGTTTGCTTAACAATAGATGCTCATCTATAGAACCACAGCTCACATGGTCTTGTCTGTACATACTCTCAGATTTTTCAATGTGAGTGCCAACATGATATCTGCATCTGGTACAAAGCAAACTGTGATGATTTTATAAAATTATACAATTATCACGATTGACAAATCAAAGGAATGTTAAGAAGTTTCAAACCTCTTGTTAAGCAGGCAACATCTTTAAAAGATTCTTGCCAGCAGCCTATCAGTATCAGTCAGTTCATTTACGATTGTTTCTCATTCACTAGATAAAATGTTTGACAACACAAGGAATAAACAAAACCCTTGTCAGAAACCTTCTCCTTGTTTTCCATCACCATCTATTCCTGAAATCCTTTTGACAGTAACAATGTGAACAGTAGCCATTGCATCTTATTGCACTGTCCGTCATGAAAAGCCACTACAAGGAATATGGTACTCCTGCAGCGGCGCTGTCCATGACCTGAAAATTATCCAGTAGCTCATGCGGTTATGAGTACAACATTACAATTATCATCCAGTATCCAAACTTTTGCTGCCAGAATAACCAGAAACGGTATCTATAGGTACATGTGTAAACTCCAAGGATCTGCTGTTGTGAATAGTTGTGCATGTCATGAGCATTAAGAACTCAAGAAATAGGCACTTATCAATGTCTGCATTGCTAGCATGAGGGTCGTCCTCCAACTCCCTGTATGCCCAGTCGAGTATATTCCTTGTAGCATCATCAAAAGTGAAGGAATCATCTCTCAGCTTCTCAGCCCACACAAGAGCCCTCTTTCCAAAACCATTCTTGCAGAAATGAGAAAACAAAATATTAACTGTGATGGTGTTGGGTTGAAAAGCCAACTTAATCAGTCTGCCGGTAAGAATCATGGCCCGATCTAGAACATCACTGCAGATCCCGTCCATCAATGTGTTGTACATAACAGAGTTAGGAGCACAATCTGTTGCAGCTAACTCATCCAGTAACTCTATTGCTCGATTCAGCAGATGGTTGCTACATAGGCTGTGCATCCAAATATTATATGTGAAAATATCAGGTTCACAGCCATCTTCAAGCATCTTATTCATGAAAATCATGGCACCATTAATATCCTTAGAGCGGCAATATGCATTGAGCATTGTATTATATGTCACAACGTCTGGAGTTAAACCAATACTGTACATGCCAAAGAATAGGTTATTAGCCGTCTTTAATCCCCCTTCTCTGCAAAAGCCATCAATTAAAATGTTCCTCGTAAAAATATCAGGAACAAGGCCACTCTGCCTCATCTTCTGCTCTAATTTCAATGCTTCAGACACATTCCCAGCCCTACAAAATGCAGATATGAGGGAGTTGTAAGTAAAATTATTTGGAACAAGCCCTCTTCTTATCATCTCGATAAAACCATTATAAGCCTCATGTAGAAAATCTAATCTGCAAAGACCATTGACATATGCCGAGAAGGCAATATAATCAGGCTGTACACCAGCTATTTTCATATCATCCCAGCACTTCAAGCCACCTAATACGTCACCAGCTCTGAAGGACGCATCCAAGTAGATGGTAAAAGATGTACTCACACAATATCTCATTCTAACCATATATTCCAAGAACAACTGTGCCTGATCAAGTCTGCCACGATTACATAGTCCCATTATCAAGTAATTCAAAGTTGATGATGATGGTGCAAGACCTAATTTGTTCATAGTTTTATATAGCTCAAAAGCTTCTTCATCAAATCCCTCCTTGCTATATGCAGCAATCAATGCATTAAATCCTGAAATGCTCACTTGAACACCCTTCTCAATAGCATTACAAAGGAGCTCCCAGGCATCATCCAATCGCCCATCCCAACAAAGTCTACAGACCAACATATCTATCCCATCTGTCAACAACTGTGAACCAAACGTTTCATGCAACTGCTGCTGATCAAGTACAAACGACGCAGCCTTCCCAAACTTGTATGCTCCAGCAGAAAGAATGTTGAAGGTGCAGCAATCAGGTAGTAATCCCATGGCCTTCATCTCTGCGCAGGCCATGTTAGCCTTGTCCATCTGTCCAGCCTTCGCATAACCATCGATCAAAACATTGAACGTGATTGTATTCACTTCAACTCCAGCCTGCAACATCTCATCAAACAGCCTCCTTGCCTCCACCATCCTGCCCTCACGGCAAAGTTCATTCATCAATATGTTATACGTGATGATAGTGGGATGGCAACCTGTCGCACACATTTCATCAAACAGCTGGAAGGCATCCTCTGCCTGCCCATACACGCAGTGCCCCTTCATCAGGATGTTATAGCTGCACGCATCCGGGACGACGTGGAACCTCCCCATTACGCCGAGCAGGCCACCGCTGACACGTACAAGACCCCTGTGGCACAACCCAAAGATCATGGCGTTGAAGATGGCAAGGTTAGGCCTCGGGCCCCTCGCAGCCATTTCCTCGAACACCTTCCAGGCAGCCCGGACCTCCCCGCCACTGAAGAGCAGGCGCAGCAGCGCCGCCAATGCAGAAAGGCTGGGCGTGTCCCCGGCGCGGCGGACGCGCGCGAGCACGTCGAGCGCCTCGTCAGCCATGCCTGCGGCGAGGAAGGCATGGAGGGCGAGGCGGCGCGCGGCGTACCTCCCGCTACGCCCACGGAAGCCCTCGCAGAACGCTACCAGATCAGGGGTCGCGTCCGGTAGCAGAGCCGCGACAAGGAGCGACGCGAAGGGGCGGAGCGCCGGGGCCGACGCGGCGAGGCGCAACGCGGCGGCGAAGCGGGCCGGGAGAGGTGACGACGACGACGACGACGACGTGGGGGAGGTGAGCGCGTGGAGCGCGAGGAGGCATGGCGGGGAGACCTTGAGGAGGCGGGCGAGCGCGAGGACGGCGTCGCGGCGGAGGGAGGCCGGCAGGGAGAGGTGGCGGTGGTGGGAGTGGGTGTTCGATGGGAGGAGGAGGAATTGCTTGACGGGATCGTAGGAGCAGGAGGGGGAGGCGGAGGAGGAGAGGAGGAAATGGCGGTGTGACGAACGAGGTGCTCTCGCCGCCGCGGCGAGGAGGCGCATCGGGCGGCGCGGCGGCGCGGCGGCGGCGGCGGCGGCGGCGGCGACGGAGGGGGGGGGGCGGGGGGGGGGGGGGAGGGGGAAGTTGGGGAGGGAAACGGACCCAGCTTGGTTATTTTCAAGTGGTGGTGAGTTCAGCAAAGTCGCTGCCGGCCACGTTGGAGCTTCCGTGGCTATGACGTGTCACTATGTGCTTACGTGGAAGCTGCTTCGTTGGGCTATAGGGTACTTACATAAGGGCATGTCCAATTTGAAGATAAAAATGTACAGGAGTGATAAACTAATATTTATAGTATAACTTTATGTATAGAAATATGTGTTCATCAGATGATATTGTTATGGCTAACCTTAAGTTTAGAGTTAGCCATAATAAATATAAAATTACGATATGTCTTTTTAATATGTACGTTGGTTTGAATCATTCATCCTAAAAGAATTAATAAGGATTATTTTTTCTAGTGGGTCATAGCTTAAGGTCAACAGATGAACTTAAACATTGTAGCATTGTCTATAAGTAAAAAGACATATGTATGTGGGTCCTATCTTATGAATGATGTATGGCTCAACATTGAGAATACCGTAAGGACAAGTTCAATAATATAACTCGTTGATAGCTCTAAAACCTGCCACATCATATAGGGTGTGAGTTAAAATTACTTTGTCAATCATAAGTGGTAGTAGTATGATATGGTGACTTTTTTTAAGCAAGTTTAATAGCAGAGCTAACTGCCAGCTATTAATCCATCATAAAGCGAACATATGTGATAGATTAACTATAAGATTGTCTTTAATTTTTCTTCTTACTTATAAATTTAATGTATTTGTCTTAAAGCACGTGTAGAACTAGTCCATACATGAGAGCCAATACCCTTAATTTTTTTTTGTCTCTCTTCTTCGTATAAACATATAGCTTAACTTATAACACACTATTATCTTTACTATTACATGCGTAATCCAATTGCTATGTTGTATGTTGTCTTGGAAGCTCACCGTCCAATCACAGCTTACATGCATGAGAAGTTAAATGCAGCAGTTTTGGCTTGTCTTGAGGAAGCGTGCACGCGGCGACAATTTAGTCGTCCTCTCACGTTCTCTCCCTTCACCATTTCATCATTTTTTTTAACGTGGACGTATTATAGTCGGCTTAAATTTATTATTGTATTTGCTCTAAGCATTTAAGGCGTGGTGTTTTCTTAGAGTAGCTACAATGCTAATTCGACTGCTACAGTTCAAAAAACGAGCAAAAGATTTAGCTTGATAGATTCACCGTTCAAATCGATTTATGGGACTGATAAAAAAAACTCTTCAATCCCTATGTATATTCTGTACTCTTTCCTTCCCAAAAATATTTAATATAAAGGAGAATGTGACTCTACAACAAATCTAAACAGATAGTCCTTTAGATTCGTTGCGCTAAGAGAAATCACATCCTCGTTTAGGTTGAGTTTTTTTTTTTTTTGACAGGAAACAAGTATCAACGACCATGGGAAATAAGTGATTTTTTAAGTCAGTTGAGTTCGATTCGACTTTCTTTTATGAGTCAACTGCCACAGTATGCGTGGTTTGGTATTTATTCATTAAAATGGATTTAAATCTCACACTGGAGCCGCTTTTAGACGTCTCACCAAAGGCATATAGGTAGGTGTTGCAGTGATGACTCATATCCATACGACAGTAACTATACTACAGTGCAAAATAGCCTCTCATTACATATTATATTATTGCTGCAAAAAATACGCTATAATCATGTGCACTAGTTATCAGTCGAATAGTCGACTCTGAATACCAGTATGGCACTGTAGCATAGTTCTCAATATTGTGTCAACATGATACAATTTCACGTCATATTATCATGTGTATAAATAATCTTCCAACATGATACAATTTCATGTCATATTAACGAAGCAGAATCGATTATCTGCCGCTTCTTTTCAACTTTTTTTTTGTTATTTGAACAATTATGATAGTGGCATTTACATTTTATTTCCTGTTTTGCTCCTAGTTTTTGTGGCAGCACCATACCAATAGTGATACTTTTATTGAAAGCAACATTGAAAACCTTCCTTACCGTTTGGATATCAAACATCCCCTAAACTTGTGTTCTTCTCTTACCGGGGGTGAAAACGAACTAGGCTCGACTCGGCTTGGTTCGTGTAATTAAGCTTGTGACAAGAGAGGCTCTGTCACGTCCAGAAATTCGCTAACCCGAATTCTAAGCAGAATATGTATTAAAATCCCCGTCCAGGACCGGTCAGGGTATACAAACGACAAGGTTAACATACAGATCCACGTCCTACAAACATTATAAAAATCTCTTACATAAACACAGCGAAAAAAGTAAACAAGCTATTCCGGTTAATTAGACGCTCGCAGCGTGGCAACTCCATTCCACGGGCATCCTTGACGGCAAGCACAAGCCTACTCCTCTGAGTAGCCTTCATCTGACGCGTACTCCAACTCTGATGTGGGGGTGTTAACGACAGATTTTGGTAATCGACTTGGAAGTAAAAGAGGAAACCGAAGCAGAGAAGAAGGATTGAGTTGGAGTCGGACCAGGCTTCGTATCGGACTCGGTAACCGTATCGGACTGGGGAGGTGCTGCTAGAAAGGACGTATCGGCCGATACGGATTCGATGTGATTGTTGGCCGATACGGGTTGTAAGTTGACAGAGTCAGCATGGGCTTGGTCTGGGCTTAAGATAAGCTTTAAGGAAGTTGCCAAATAGAGATAAAGCTCGGTTTTAGGCAATTGTATCTTGTAAATCAAGTAGGTTTAGATCTAATCTGTGGCAAGAGTCTGCCGTGAAGACTTGTTGTTTGTTAGAGATAAGATCGTGTCCTACAAGGACCCTGTTGTAATCTCGGATATAAATATCCCGGTACTTTGTACATAGAAACTCTCTCACAATTCAATACAACAAACCAGTTCAATCTACTTCAGCACATCGCCAACCCTTGCAAGAGGTTGACCTTGACGAGTTCTTGCCTTCCCGGAGCAAAGGTAAGAACTCGTTCCCGACGATCGGCATCGTCGGGGCTAGCGTGTCGCTTTAGACACGTTAAGCCTTGATGATGTGATCGTCGTCTATCATGTTTTGAGTAATCTTGACAGGCGTCTTAATTATGCTTCGCCGGCGATCTATTCGTTTTAGGGTTTATTGCCGACGACGGTTTAATTATTATGCTTGGTTAGATTGTTCAATGCATCTACCATCCCCAAAAGCAATCGACGGCTTGATTTTCTTTGTGTTAAGTTTCGATTCACACTTTGAGTTGCTATCGACCTTAGTCCTGTTTTGAGATCTAACACAAAGCCTGCTTTCGGTTGTAATTAAGGATATAACTGGGGTTTCAGCCAGTTTTATCTGATACACGTGTTTATTATAATGTTTTCATGTGTATCTGTCATCTACATTAAACGGATTGATTAATAGGAATGCATCTGTTATGGATAATTCTCTAGGGTTTATCTGTGAATGATATGTTTTTATTGGTTGATTGGTTCATGTAGATTTGCACTAGAGTATTAGCTAGTGTAGTTATCTTTTTTGTTCTTATCGGCCGATGCCATTAATTGACAGCAAAATGTTGTTGAAGGCCGATAAGATTTATGCTTTAATTCTGCTTTATCATGAGTAAGCCGATATAGCTTTGCCCTATCGGCTGGGCTTTGACAATGTGTCATCGGCCTATCGGCTGATCGGCCGTTGTTTTCTGACGTGGTTTACTTGTTTCTTGTTGATTGCAGATCAAATCAACTGGCACGCTCTACACACAACTAGGCAAGCCATTTGGACCTGCACTGGAGTTAAGCAGATCTCCCAGGCCGCCGTGGTAACGCGGAACCCGTTTGGTCACAAGGCGGGTCAAAATTTTGCGCCAACACGCTTTTGACACGCCCAGTGGGACCAAAGAATGCAAACTCTGCAACAGCAACAAATCTCCTCAAGATGTCGAAGCAGGCCGAGATCTCCGAGGAGAACGACGTCCCTGTAACCGCCGACCAGCTCAACGCAGAGCAAAAGGTTGAGATGGAGAAGCTGGTCGAGCAGTTCCAGAATATGTACCTGCAAACATATTCTTGGACTCGGCAAGGCACCTTGATCCAGAAATCCAAGGTAGTTATGCCGAGTCCTGGAGATGGAGCTGGCACATCGGCGGCAGCGCACACCGTCAAGACCGAAGATACTGCAGCGCCGACGTTGCAAGACAGGATTGACTCCGCAGTTCATTCTGCGCTAGTCAACCAGTCAGGGATTCTGGTGAACACATTGACCAATACGGTCAAATCGATCCTAGATGGGTCAATCCACCAGTACAAGCCTCAAGGCCTAATTTATCTACCGGAGAATAAGTTTCCTGCCTATCGGACCTTGAGGAACGACCTGAGCACGACTCAGCAGACGGCGCCGATGCCACCCACATCGGCGCAGCCAACAACAACACTGCCACTGGTCCTCACCAGTCAGACAGGGGGGGAGCCCTCAGCACATCACGGAAGAACAATATGCACAATGGACCAAGGGGAAGCAACCAGTGATCGAGCCGATGCAGCAAGTTCCTGTTAACCAGCCATCGGCCGGACAGCCACAAGCCCCTGTGTTCAACAACCCTCCTCCACAGGCTGCTTACAACACGCCACAAGGCTACCAGCAGCACACCACAGGGCAGTATGGCGCGCAGAACCTTGATCACCATTACCAGCCGTACTCCCCCAGGCAGTACCAAGCAGAGGGCTTGCAGCAATCATATCATCAAGACCTCCCACATCGGCTCGCAGGATACTGGGCCGATATGATAGCTGAAGTGATGCGAGATCAGTTCGGCTTGAAGCCCAAGGAAAACTCTATAGTGTATCGGCACCCGTATCCCGAGGAATTTGACAGAGTGCCATTGCCAGGCCGATACAAGATCCCGGACTTTTCCAAGTTTTCGGGGCAGGACAACGTCTCGACATACGAGCATGTCAGCCGATTCCTAGCACAGTGCGGGGAGGCATCGGCTATCGAGGCGTTGAGGGTGAGGTTTTTCCCTCTGTCCTTATGAGGGTCTGCATTCACGTGGTTTTCATCTTTACCCTGCAATTCCATCAGAGGATGGATAGATCTAGAGAAACAGTTTCACAGGTATTTCTTTCTACAATGGCGTACAAGAGATGAAACTGTCCGATCTGACTGCCATCAGGCAACGAATGGATGAATCGGTCCCAGAGTATATCCAAAGGTTTAGAGACATAAGGAACAGGTGTTACAGCCTCAGCTTGACCGATTCCCAGTTGGCCGATCTGGCATTTCAAGGATTGCTAGGGCCGATACGCGAGAGGTTCTCCTCGCAGGAATTTGAAAGCCTAGCTCAGCTAGCACAATGGGTATCGGCCCACGAACAACGATTCCAGGAGACAAAGAAGTTCGTAAAGAAAATCAACACAGTTTATTAGTATGCCTCCGACGACGACGACGAGGAAGATGTTGATGTCGACCTGGCCGAGTGGGCCCGGATGAGGAAGCCGACAACTTGCCAATGGGCCAAGAAGGGCGACAAAGAAGATAAATACGACTTCGACATCAACAAGGCCGACAAAATATTTGACTTACCTTTGCAGGAAAAGCAGATCCAGCTACCAGTAGGTCATATACTGCCATCAGCCGAAGAGATCAAGAAGAGAAGATATTGCAAGTGGCACAACTCTTATTCACACCATATAAATGAGTGCAAGATCTTCCGACAACAGATTCGATCGGCTATCGAACAAGGCAGGATTAAGATTGACAATGCCAAGAAGCCGATGAAGATAGAAGGACACCCGTTCCCAGTCAACATGGTGCGGGCGGACAGGGCCGATGGCGGTGGCCATCGGACTGGCAAGCGACCTTATCAGACCTTTGAGGGCCTGATCAGAAAGTACCAGCGGAGGCAGGAAGAACAAGCTCAAGACTACGCCGATCAAGACAACTCTTACGACCCACATTGGGAGTGCGAGTTTTTCCGGTTCTGCTGGAATGAGGGGATGAGGTTGCCATCTGTTCAGGAATGCCTTGCGTGCAATGGGGCAGAAGATTATTATCAGGACAGCTCAAGCAGGCAAGCGCATCGGCCGGCCAAGCAAAGAAAATCTGTGCATGAAAGGCTAGGGCCGATACGCCAAGAGCAACATATAGAAGAAGAGGAGCAAGTGCAGAACCCCCAATGGTGCTCAAGCGATGTATTCACTAAGACACAAAAACGGCGGGTTCAGAGGCTAAGGAGGAAGGAGCAAATCCAGGAGCAACAGGCAGAGATAGCCCATCGGCCAGCCAAGACCAAGAAGGAGTGGAGGATAAAGTCCACGGTGGTCAAGGCCGATGAGGGCACTTCCAACACAGCTCGGGCTTCTTCGGCTTCAAAAGATAAAAGAGTGGCATTGGCGCCTGTTAATATGGTTTTCATATTGCCAACAAAGTACAGCGTGCAGGCGGCTGATGAAGCGATGGCCGACGACGAACAATCTTCGGCCAGACTACAGTTGTCACCAGATCAAGCCATCTTCGACAAGCCAGTTGACGCCAGCTACAGACACTTGCGGCCGTTATATATCAAGGGATTTATCAACGGGCGGCCGATGACGAAGATGCTGGTCGATGGTGGCGCGGCGGTCAATTTGATGCCATACACAACCTTCAGGAAGCTTGGAAAGGTGTCAGAGGACCTTATCAAGACCAACATGGTGTTAAAAGACTTTGGTGGCAACGCCTCTGAGGTGAAGGGGGTGCTCAACGTGGAACTCACCGTGGGCAGCAAGACGATACCCACAACCTTCTTCGTCTTCGATGGAAAGGGTTCCTACAGCTTGTTGTTGGGACAAGACTAGATCCATGCAAACTGTTGCGTCCCTTCAACAATGCATCAATGTTTGATACAATGGCAAGGGGACTAGGTCGAGATCGTGCAGGCCGATCGATCAGTACACGTGGCCAACGCCGATCTCGCAGTTTGGGAGATGGAGGGAATCGATTGCTTGTCCGGGCGAGTCTGGGACTCCGATTTCCTCAAAGTAACTGATTGCGATATCGAGACGATTGAAGATCAAGACAAGCAGTTGCTTTAACAAAGATGTCCCATCCACTGTCCAAGACGAACAAGCTGGTCCCTACACAGACGATGCAGTGGATGAATTAGATGGAAAATTGGGGCAAGGCTTCACGTCGGCCGATGAACTTGAAGAGGTTGATATAGGAATAGATGATAGGCCTAGGCCGACGTATGTAAGTGCTAGCCTGCCAAAGGAATATAAGAATAATCTGATAAATCTTCTGAAAGAGTTTATGGATTGTTTTGCATGGGAATACCATGAGATGCCAGGATTAAGCCGATCGATCGTAGAACATCGGCTACCTATCAAACCAGGCTATTGGCCATTTAAACAATCTCCTAGGAGATTTAAGGCCGATATATATGAAGCTATCAAAGCAGAGATCACAAGGCTTTACGACGCCAACTTTATCAGACCCTGCCGATACGCGGAGTGGGTCTCCAACATAGTTCCAGTATTGAAGAAGAACGGCAAGCTAAGGGTATGTATCGATTTCAGAGATCTAAACAAGGCAACACCAAAGGACGAGTACCCTATGCCATTGGCCGATTTGCTAGTCGACGCTGCATCTGGGCATAAGATTATCAGTTTTATGGATGGAAACGCAGGCTACAATCAGATCTTTATGGCTAAGGAAGACATTCATAAGACAGCTTCCAGATGCCAGGGGCAATCGGCCTGTACGAGTGGGTTGTCATGACCTTTAGCTTGAAAAATGCTGGAGCTACTTATCAGAGGGCCATGAATTATATTTTTCATGATCTTATCGGTTCTTTGATTGAGGTTTATGTAGATGATGTCGTCATAAAGTCAAAAGAGTATGATATGCACTTGGTCAATTTACGCAAGGTACTAGAAAGAGCGAGGAAATATGGTTTAAAGATGAACCCTAACAAGTGTGCCTTTGGCGTATCGGCCGGTCAGTTTTTGGGTTTCTTGGTCCATGAGAGGGGAATTGAAATTACACAGAAGAGTATCGATGCCATCCAGAAAATCAAGCCTCCAGAAAACAAGACCAAGTTACAATCTCTGCTCGGAAAGATCAACTTTGTCCGGCGTTTTATATCAAATCTTTCAGGTAGAATAGAGCCATTCACTCCACTGTTGAAGATAAAGGACGATCAGGAATTCGTATGGGGTGATAAGCAACAGAAGGCGCTGGACGATATCAAAGAGTATTTAACCTCTCCCCCAGTTCTAATCCCTCCACGGAAAGGGGTCCCATTCAGGCTGTACCTATCGGCCGATGAGAGATCCATCGGCTCAGTCTTGGTTCAAGACATTGATGGTAAGGAATTTTTTATCTCAGTAGGAGGATGTTAGACGCCGAGACAAGGTACACGCCGGTAGAGAAATTATGTTTGTGCTTATATTTTTCATGTACTAAATTGAGGCATTATTTACTTTCCAACGAGTGCATTGTGGTAAGTAAGGCCGATGTGATGAAATACATGTTATCGGCCCCTGGTGGATTTTTGCCTTAACAGAGTTTGACCTCAGATATGAATCGGCCAAAGCGATCAAAGGACAAGCCCTGGCCGATTTCATTGTTCAACACCGGGATGATTCAGTCGCATATGCAGATACCGTATCATGGACGCTGTATTTTGATGGATTTGTCTGCCGACACGGATGCGAGTACGAAGCGGTGCTTAAAGGTTTGCAGTTATTACAATAAGTCGAGGCCGATTCCGTAGAGATCATTGGTGATTCACAACTGGTAATTAATCAACTTTCTGGAGAGTATGAATGCAAAAATGATACCCTCAAAGTCTACAATGAAGAGTGCAAGGCGTTGCTTCAAGCATTCAAGATCGTGACAACGAGGCATATACCCAGGAAGCAAAACTTCGAGGCCAATGATCTGGCTCAGGGGGCATCGGGATACAGGCCGATGGCCAAGGATGTACGGGTTCGAGTCGCCGCCGTGGACGCCGACGATTGGAGATTTGCTATCATTGATTATTTGAAGAATCCTTCCCAATCGGCATCACGGAAGACAAAATACAAAGTATTGCAGTATGTTCTGTTAGATAATGACTTATACCATCGGACGGTTGATGGTGTCTTGCTCAAGTGTCTAGGTCCTGAGGAGGCCAAAATTGTTATGAGCGAGGTCCACGAAGGGATTTGTGGAACACATCAATCGGCCCATAAAATGAGATGGCTGTTGAAACGCATTGGATATTTTTGGCCGACAATGCTAGAGGATTGTTTCAAGTATTATAAAGGATGTCAAGATTGTCAGAAATTTGGAGCAATTCAGCGAGCATCGGCATCGGCTATGCATCCAATCATAAAGCCATGGCCGTTTCGTGGATGGGGAATAGATATGATCGGCCAAATTATCCCGCCATCAAGTAAGGGACACAAGTATATCTTGGTGGCTACAGATTACTTCACAAAGTGGGTTGAGGCCGTTCCTCTTAAGAAGGTTGATTCCAAAGATGCGATTCAGTTTGTCAAGGAGTATATCATATATCGGTTTGGGTTACCTCAGACAATAACCACCGATCAGGGATCAATCTTCGTGTCCGACGAGTTCGTCCAGTTCGCCGACAGCGTGGGCATTAAATTATTAAATTCTTCTTCTTACTACGCGCAAGCTAATGGGCAGGCAGAGGCTTCTAATAAGACTTTAATCAAGCTAATCAAGAGGAAAATCGACGAACAGCCGAGGCAATGGCACGCGACGCTGGCCGATTCCCTTTGGGCGTATCGGATGGCTTGCCATGGTGCGATTCAAGTGCCTCCGTATCAGTTGGTTTATGGACATGAAGCTGTGCTGCCATGGGAAACCAACATCGGCTCAAGAAGGATTGCTTTGCAAGACGACTTGACAGCCGATGACTACCATAGTCTTATGGTTGATGAGTTAGATGACTTGGCACATGTCTGATTACGGGCATTAGAAAAGATCAAACG